>PPHD01026067.1:0-11571 GCA_002909625.1 Bambusicola thoracicus
TATTTTATTTTATTTTATTTTATTTTATTTTGTGCTTCAGTTTTCTACCTGATAATTTCTCTAGTTTGTACAGTACATAGGGCATTGTGCTAGTGTCTGGGAGGAAAGACCAAAAGTATCTAGACAAGCTTCTGTGCTGTACAGATGACTCGAAGGCTTGTACCAGTTCCCCTCTTGGGAAAAGCCAGCTGCCCGGGCTGGCTCCCAGCAGCCTGCACCCTTGCTGCTACCAAGTCCATTTGTGCTTTTCCTTATGGAGGGGGGCTGCTGGACACCCTGAAATCCACAATGCATTCGTGTCCTTTTGACCTCAGCCTGTGTGGCTGCTCAGTCTGTGGACCGTTTGCTGTCATGTGCTCATTTAAGAGGGAACCAATATGATGTTCTGTAAAATGTCCAGTTGTTCTTGCAAAACCATCCCATTGAACAGCCTGCTGTTTTGTTTCTCTCTATTGTTATTCCCTTCCGCAAGGAAGAATATGGTAGAAAATAAAGGGCAGGTAATTATTTGAGTTTGCTACTTGAAACTGTTTTTAATTCTACAAGTCCACACTATTCTTACCGAGTGACTGAAGGAAAGACATAAAAAGATACTGAGATGAAGTAACTGCTTTAAAAAAATAAAATAGGCTTCCTCTGTGTCTGCCATTGCCTGCAGTAAAAATATAGGACTGTGATTCCTAATTGTTTGCATTTGATTTTTCTGTCTCTATTATTCTCCTTGTATTGACAGTGTTCATTGTCATCTTTGTGGTAGACTCCTGACTAAATGCCCATGTACACTTTTCACAGTTTGAAATTCGGGACAAGCATGAGTTAACTGGCATTCTTCATCTCTCATCCAAGCAGTTGGTATGCTTTAAAAAGGCTGAGGAGTATTGGTGACGTGTTAGGTTTTCATTCTTTTGAAGACAGAAGGAAACCTGAAGATCCTAATGTAAGCACTAAATACTCTGTTATTCTGCAGGTGTCATCTTGTACTTCGTTCAACAAGCTACAAACAGCCTCTTGAAGGCAGAGGTTAGCTGGGATGTTATTCAGATCCCTTTGCAGGCAGCATATCAGTCTAGTATTTTCAGGTATCTGAAAAGAAAGCAGAAGTCAATTTGCAGGTCCGCTTCTTTGGGATAAGATAATGTACCTTCTTGTTCTTAAAGCCACAAGGAGCTTTTCTGAGGGCTCCTGCAAAGCAGCACGCACTTGTGGCAGATAATGGAATCAAGTGTCTTTGGTGTTAAAGTGCAAGGAACGTGTGACATGTACAAGTGTATGCAATCACTGAAATGTGCAATGTAGCAACACCTGAGGTAAGTGCATCCATGATTAATATAACTGCTTATGAAGAATTCTAGGCTGCTGCAGGTAGTAAATGTTATCATGATCATGCTTTGAATATGGCAGAACATCAACAGCACTTGCTGAAACAACTTCATATGGGAGGAACTTGAGGCTACATATACTCATTGTTATGGCCATCTTTCAAGTTTGGTGCTTCAGAAAGCTGCTGCAAATTCTTTCTAGAGAGTGCCTCTTGGCTAGCTGGGAACAGGTAGTGCATCACTCCTACAACTCAATCCAGCTCACTAGTTCTCTCAAGAAAGCTCTGTCTTAATGTAGTAACTGATCTCTTCTATAGAACACAATATCCAGAAAATGTTTAGTGATGAAACTTCTAATTTCACAGGTTTTTTTTAATATCTTGTGTAAGTCATGGTCTTGCACCAGTGAGCAGCGAAGCCCTAAGTGACTAGTACAAGTCTAGTACAGATCTTTTACTCTAGGTAAGAAGAGAAGCTTTCTGAAAGCTTGTGTCAGGCATTGCAAGACTTTCCTGTAAAAAACAAACAAACAAACAAACAAACAAAAAAAAAATGAAAAACCCAAACCAACCAAACAAAAAATCTCTCTGAAATCTGACATAAACTTCTGCACTCTACTCATGGAGTTAATTGCTTCCTTTTTTCTAGTACTGCTAAGTGCTACAGTTTCAAAACTTGTCTTAGATTTTTAGAAGCATAGAATGCGATAATACATTTCATGTATTTGCTTATTTCTTTGAAGGTAATACATCTGTATTGAAACATTTATTGAATTCTTGCATTAATTATGCAATGGAAGTGGAGTCCAGTATGTGCATATGCAATTTGTTGAGTACTGGCATATATTCCAGAAACACAGCTGATGATATTCTTCTTATAGTAAGGTTTGGAGGCACTTAGGTATTAATTACAGGAAAATATTGAGCTAGGTTTGTAGCTGCTGAGGAGCATCATCAGACTGTTAGATTACAAACGTATTTTTTTAATTTCAGGTGTTTTTTTTTTTTAAGTGCTTTATGTAAATCATTTAAAAGAGGTGGAGTGCAATCAGCCTCCATGGTTTGAATGCTGTGAAAATAATACCAACTTGTATTTGCTCAAATTTAGGGTGTGATTTTTCAATATGTGTTTGTAACCTGAATGTATACGGTAGGATTTGGCTGACATCGTCTAGATTTGAGTATATAGGTAATATTAATTAAGAAGTTACACCCTACTGGTAATTGAATGATGGCGCAGTTGTGATGTGGCATTGTATAAAATGGAAAATATATTTAAATTGAAAACAAACAAATGAAAAAAACCCAGGCCCTTAAATGCCAACCTAAATGACCATTCATCTCATAAAATTTAGTTTTTAGAAACAAAACTGCTGTATTTTGACAGCATCTTTAATAGTACCCTTAAAATCTCTTTTGATTTTATCAATATGATTTTCTTGTGTGATCTCTAGAAATCAACTAGAAGCAGATTCAATTACTGTGGACATTCAAAAACATTATGAAGTCGCTATACGATTCCAAGTTGAACCAGTTTTCTGTGGCTGGATAGTATTCTAGTTCTAGCTCTAGTCACCAGCCTGGTCCTAAAGGTTCGATTTATTTCCACGAAAAGTGGTAGTGACCCACATTTCCAAAGACAGTAGGGTGAAAGGGGGAAGGCTTTGTTTACTGAATATTTGCTAGAAGGCCAGGGTTTTCAGAATAGGATTTAAACAGTGCACACAGCTGAATGGTCTCTATTGTGTTAGCATTATTTAATGAAATAATTTTGCTTCTAATGATAGTAGCAAATAGAAACACATCAAAGGTTGTAACATTTTCGGATTTAACTTTACTCAGCGTAGATTTGCTTGTCTGTTCTGCATCAACACCTTCTAACTGAAACAGGTGGATATTAGCAATGCCTGTTGCATGAATAGCTTCAGAACACTCATTCTGTCTGCTAATTTTAAATAGCTTCTGCACTGGTCTGCATCTCTGTCATTCTTTTCTCTGTACTGCTAGTTCTGAGGAGGAAAGTGGCTGTAATTGGTGGTAATTTCCAGTGGGTTGAAAATACCAGAATAGGGCTGGATCAGTTAAGTTGAGCTGGGGCCTGAAGAGGAGACTTCATTCTAGCTTTAGCTTTCTTAAAACAAGAATAAGTCTCTCTCTTCTTAGTTTACTTTTTTTTTTCCCCCCCAAATCATTCAATTGTGCAGATAATAGAATTTAGCAAATACTATCCTCTGTAGATCTAGACAGCTTGAATACAATGAAATATAAATCTATTAACTTTATGCTAAATGGGAAATTAAGATGCAGAACTGATCCTCTGTGTGCAGTAGTAAATAAAAGGAGTGGTATGTATTGCCCTCTGGGGAAGAAAAGAAAGCATGGAAAAAGAAAGCTGTGATGCTGATTTTAATCCTGCAGCATGCATTTTTTTTTCCTCAAGACATTGATGATTTTTTGATACGTCACTGTCCTAAAGATAGAAGCTATGCAGATAAAAAGCTTTAACTACTTCTCTGCCACAAAAACAAACAGACCCAGAAATCTCTGAATTAACCATATTTCATACCTCATATCTCTTGTTCTGAAAGAACAAGAAATGAAAGCTCAGACTAAGGCACTGCTATGGATGACTTGGAGTTGGGCATTGTGATATTGAATCGGTCACCTCTGGTTTGCTCCACCTGTCTGCCGGGTCACAAAACAGTGACAAATCCACCTTAATCCTTCTGCTGATGAGGAGAACTTATGCACTCAGGTTCCCACAGTCTTATGTGAGCTGCCACAACACATGGGTTCCTTGGTGAATTGATGTTTTCTGTCAAATTGTTTCCACAGAACTGCCAAACTACAGTGGTGATGGGACAGTCTAAGAGCAACATGATATTTTTGATGTTAAATTCAGGTTTGTGTGGGCTTTCTAGAATTAAAGGCTGAACATTATAGAAACTGCTGTTCCAGACCACACATTGGCTATATTGTCTGGCAACCTGGTAAGAAAGAGAAGGTGTTACTGGGTACTTCAGAGAAAGATGCAAAATCGTCAGCGCTAGACAGCTACGAAAGAATCAGGCCAAGAGAGAATGTCCTTCTGAGTCCCAGAGGGATGCACTGACATTTAGTCTTGAAGTGTCAAGGTTTCTTTCTCTGCCTGTGGTCATCTGCTTTATCTTCAAGTCTTTAGCTCTTGTGGTTCAGATAAGTAATAGTAAACACAGTTGGAAATATTGCTGTATTCTAAGTGTCAGTTAAAATTAGCAGTAGTGGATTAGTATGTGACCATAAATGGTACATAAGCAATACAGAAAGCAGAAAGAACAGGAGGGGGAGATGTGTTCATATTCACTTTGCTAAAATCATTGATGAGGGCATGAATACATCAGTGTTTGAACAGCACTGGTCAGAAGGAAAAGAGAACAATACACCTGTTACAGCCTATTTGCAGCTGATGAAATAACAGGTAGGAAAAATAAATTATTTAAAACCATTTTCAGAAAATAGTCTTTTAGGGCTAGTCATACTGCTAGAAGGTTGGGCTGTGTGGTGTAAACACTCCTCAGTAAACTAGAATTCATCTTCATCTGTTCCTTGGCACTACTGCACTAAGTTCAAAAATGAATACGTAAATGCAGATAAATGTTGCCATACATAAGTAATAGGTATCATGCCATTTTTCTATAGCACCAGTGGCAAGATTCCAGCAACAAAAGCTCTGGTTGCTTCTGAGCTTCCCAGTATGTCTGAGGGAAATCAATTGTGTTTATTTAGTGCAGGGGACATATTTGAAGACTGCAATAGCCATGAGGGTTGTGTGAAGTATGTGGTACAGTATGAAGTGTGTATTAAGGATGTAGATTATTACTCACTAATGGAATGCAAACAAGACCAGGAGGCTCGTGTCTTCTATTAAATGTTTTGACTGCTCATTGGGTATGTGTCACTAAGAACATGATTCACATCCTCTAATGGATGCTCCCCATCAAAAGTTCAGATTGATGGTGTTCTCCAGGAGCCTGTGTGTTTATCTCCACAAAGAAATACCATCACCCTGTAAGTGTCCTTTAAATCCTCAGGCTTGTGATATTTTGAATTTTGATTTTAACTTGCCTGATATTTCAAGGTCAGTACAGTGTCATAGTTGCCTGTCATGTTTCGGTAGTGTTACAGAAATGCAGCATATATTTGGAAGGGGAGGTAATACTCTTTGAGGGAAGGCATGAACTTGAGAAAAGTAATTTTGCACAGCGATCATGCAGGAAACCTCCCTTATTGGTAAGCAAGCAGAAATGTATCCTGAGCCAGGATACCATCCTTTTCTGCAAGCCAGTGTTGAGCTGATGGGTTTTAGAGCTTTCAAGGGTCACGCTGATTGGAGCCCAGTGCACTCTGCAGCCCCTGTGTACAAATGCAGGTGATCTCTGGGAAGACTGTAGAGGAAAAGCTCATCTCTGTGTGAGTGTGCATAACAAAGTGCTGAATAATGCCGAGTCCTATTGATACCACAAGAACTTGAAGTGAAACTCCACTTCTTGCAACCTGCAGCCTCTTCTCAGGGCATCTTTTGCAGTCAGGAGTGTAGGTGATGTAGAAGTCAAGAGTAGAGAAATAGCACCAGTACAGCATTCTGCACTGCTGGCACAGATAAATGAAGTGATGCGTGTGTGATGAATCTGTAAATTAAGGCAATTAGTGAGGGGAGAAATATTATTTTTTAAGACCGGAAATATCAGTCAGTGTTCTGGGAAAAACAAGCCGGTTTAAACTAAATAAAAAAGATAATTTAAAAGAAACAGCAGGCAATGAAGTTTCCTCTTATTTATCTTTCGGGGAAACTTTTGTTTTTCATTCATTATGTTTTTCCCCTCACTTCAGCACATTTCTGAAGAGTGCGGTCGCAAAACAAATTTGTCCTGCTGTTGTTGGCTGTCACTTGTAAAGTGCATTGTAATCTTGAGAGAAAGAAAATGAAGGAGATTCAGCCCTCTTTATCATTCCCATATAAGTGAGAGTCTTTAAAAAAAAGAAATCTGTTCATGACATTCTCCAATCTACTGTTACTTACATGCATTGTATTTACAGTTGGGGCCTCATTTATATGATAAAAACAGCAATCCCTGCACTAGAAATTTCAAACGTTGGATGTAGATGTGATTAAGAAATCCTAAGTGGGAAAGCAGTGATTCATCAAGCTCAGTCTCAGTTTTCACAGTGCTTTGGAGGAAGGGGAAGGCTGTTGCAGGATAGGAAGTTCCAGGCCCTTTGTTCCCAGTTCAAATCTTATTAACTGAAGGACTTGGAGGAGGTGAGGAATTGAATTTCTAGCTGTAAAGTCCATCTGACTAATTGATTTGTGAGGAATCAGACGTGTGACTTGTATCTTATTGAGGAAAAAAAAAAAGTACGGAGTTGGTAGAGAGATCCTTACTTCCTTTTTTTCCCCCTGAACCTTGTATTTCTTTTTTCTGGCTGCACCTGCCTGGCACTAGCAGAGGGCCCTGAATAAAAGAAGGAAGGATGATGACTGAAGGACATTAGGAAATGTCTGTGCTTATGTAACTATCAGTCACCATCAGTGGGAGTAGCAATAAGTGGTCTCCTGCAGAATTACAAGAAGGGACATAGTAAATGGATGAGCTAAGTAAATTGATACTCTGTTTCTTCTTGGACTGACCTCAGCTTCTTTGAAAGAGCTGAATAAATTCTGCCTCAAGCAGAAAAAAGAACAAAAGCTGCAAATACTTCCTTTTCTGCCTTTTTGGCTCTGTTGTGGCATAAAAACCAGGCAAGCTCCTGTGACTCCAGACTCTCTTTTATCTTCTAACTCAGACTGCTCTGCCTTTCTAAGAGCCTTGGAAGGACCTTGAACTTAAGAGATTTAGGAAGTAAAGCTATGTTTGTGCTGTGGTCAGGTATGGTTTGTGAAGAACTCTTTTAAGTCGCTCCCTAATCATCTGGATTGGTGGCTTTCTGAGACATGGTGCTACTCTTTCTTTGCTCGTGTGTCCATTTTTTCCAAGGGAAACTAGCTATCCTGGACAGCAGGATGAATTTTCTGGTTTCCTGTTGACAGGTAGTCAGCAACCCAAAATGGGCAGTTCTTTTGGGTCCTTCACTGTTTGCAGTAGTAGAAGAGCTTTGCCATCTGTCTTTTTCTTCCAGAGGTGCCTCCTGCGGTACAAATTATGAATTTTGAAGTACAGAAGAAATAGTAAACAACATAGTAAGGATGGAAGTTGAGATCAAAACAAATTAGTCAGGCATCTTGCCAGGATAAAATTATAGATGTAGCACTATTAATTAGTATGAAATCTTCTTTGGCTCTTTGTGCCGTACAGATCATCATTCTTTTTCTCCCTGCTTTACCTTGTTGTTAATTTCTCTCAGTTTTCCTTTGCCCTTCTAATGTTGACAGATGATAGCATTCCTCCAAAAAAGATTAAAAATGCCATAATTGTAGGTAAGGAAAATACTGTGAATCCTTTTCACATTCATTAATAGCACTGAAATCCAAATACAGGAAATACCTTTAATTGACAGGTAAGAGTTCTTTGGGTGAAATGGTCTTTATCTGATGAAGGGAAGAACAGTACAGTGGTCCTAATTATGGATGGTTCTTTTCATCAGATCAGCAGAGTAGTGCTTTAGTTATGTCTAAGTTAGCATTTTATATCCTGTGGAAATGTGCTTGAGTACCTCGTTTTTTAAAAAAAGCAATGTCCCACAAAACACACAGAAGTAAAAGTCCAGAGTGAAGCCATCTGAATTTATTTAAGTGACAAAACTTGTGTTTTGGCTGTGGGAGAAGTTGCTTAACGCATCCGTGTTCCTATTTTTCAGTTTCAATCATGATCTAATTGTGCAGTGTAAAAGCAATTGAGCTCAAAACAGAATTTATTTTCTATAAATAGTTTCCAATTTCATTAAGCAATGTTTCTCTTATGTTTGTTGTCTAAAGAGTTTTTTTCTGTATGAGACAAAGGAGCAAAATGACAAAATTTTGATAAAATCGATGAAACATTCGGATTTTAAAGTATATACTCTATCTACAAGCATGAGTTTCCCTACTGGGTTTTGGCAGCGGCTTTGAGTTTCACTGTTTGGTTAATAATGCCTACAGCTGCTCCTCAATAGAAAGTGAGAGGTTGAGCTCTTGTCTTTACCCTTTTCACCACCATTTTTAACCTCTCTGAACAAGCACAAGATTTTCAAGTGTAATGAAGAGAACATGGAACTGTATAAAGTGAACTACAAGCAATTTATCACACAGTTGCTAGACTTGCAGCTATTTCTTGTAGCAAAATGTATTTTTGTAATTTCTGTAAGATACATAGATGTAGTTCTGCAGAAATAGAAGGGAAAAGACAAAAGAACATAATGCAGTTACAGGACTTTAATGTATATGTCTGTGTATATATGTGTGTATGTATATGTATCCACACATGTAATTTCTCATGATATTAAAAATTACTGGCAGTGAAATGTAATCCGGTAATAATTTCTTGTTTTTATGTGCACATAAATGTACTCATTGTGGAAATCAGCATATTAGAATGTGCTTTTTATGAATGCTTCCCTCAAGAAAGTGTAGGAACAGAAATTATGTGAAGGAAAGTGCATGCTGAAATACCAAAAATATGATGCTCTTTATTTCAAGTGAAAAGCCACACTGGCCCACATCTTGTGATGCTCAGGAGAACAGCAACTTCTATGAAGTGAGATGTAAGATCAGTAGCAGGGCAGGTGATAATTAGAAAGGACTGGGAATATTCTGAAGAAATGACAGTGCTGGATGGAGATAGTTAACTCTGCTATACAAGGACATGATATCTGGGAAAGCTGCAGCACAGAAAGGAGATGATATCAGTGGTTTAGGAAGACTTAAACTGTTTAGAGACTGTACATGCCATGTGACAGAGAAGCACAAAGCAGACAAAGAAAAATAAAGGAAACCAAGATGATAGAATTCCGCTCCCCTTACGCGGTGCTTTGAATTCTGTGGTGTTATACAAGGCTTGGAATTTAGGAACTGGAATATCCAGGGCTGTAACATCTTTGTAAGTTTTATGTATGAATATAATATGTATATTTTCAATCAAGATGAATGGGCAAGTACAGCTTGGAGCACTTCTGTGGGCCTTAAAAAAAAGGAGGTGACCATTCAGGTGCTAAGAATTGATCAACCACCTTCACTTGATTTATCTTTTAGCATGGCTTACATTTATCTGCATATGCAAACTACCATCTTACTTCATCCTAAAGCACCATTTCTTTTGCATTAAACAGCCTTTAGAACTGGAACTATATTTGTAAATAGACTAGCACATCAATAGCATTAAAAGTTGTTATCGATCTGGAAAGATCAATCAGTCTGGAGGCTGAACGTTTATCTATACTGCAAGAATCTTTTTCTGCCCATTACTTAATATTCACTGGAGCTTTTGAACACTATCAGCTTGAATAAATGTCCAAATTCCTGTTCTACTTTTTTTTTTATCCTCCTCATTTCCTCCCTCCTGTGAGTTTTGAGAAAAGACAGTGAAATGAAATGAAGACATCTTACGTTTAGCCTAGTTTAGCGTAATTAAAAGCATTTGGCTGCAGTCAGGTAGAAACCATGTACTTGCTGGCGCTCAGTTACTCCTTCACAGAAGAACTTTGTAATGCATTGTTTTGCATCAAGCACTGTTCTCTGTACCTCCATGCTTGCCCTAAAAATACACAGTAGAAATATATATTATGTAACCACAGAATAACCCAAGTTGGAAGGGACCCCTTTGAATCATGGAGTCCAACTTCTGCCCACCAGCATGTTTCCACTTGCCCCAAATCCATCACAGCCCTGCCTGCTAATTCCAGAAGCACCAATAGAACATAAAAAAAAAAAAAAAAAAAAAAAAAAGGCAGAAAAGGCTTCCTTGAGTTGAGTAACCCCATTCCTGTCAGTGCCAAGCACTTGTGCAGCAGAGGGATTGTCTGTTCAGTTCTTGTGTCGATTTTACAGAGCAGCTCTGCCTGTCTTCTCATGAGCAAGGCAGTTCCTAATTAGAAGTAGGTACGAATAACACCTTAAGTTAGTGGGATCTAAAAGTTTTAAAAACATTTAAAAGCTTCTCGGATTGTTTCATAACCACAATGGAAATATGGGAATTGCATGCCTGATGCAAACTTAGGGAAAATAATGCTACACATTCGTTTCTACTTCAGTACGCTTCAGTCCATCCAAAGTACTTCTAGTGCAAATGATAAAACATAATTACTGCTCTCCTGTTCTGATTACTCATTATACCACAGACTGTCAGAAGGATAAGATATCATTTGACTGTCAAGATTTAGTCACAGTCATTAGTACATCACCTTTGTCTTGATATGGAATATGATGTTTTGCTGTGAGCTGCTGGTAATACATTATATGCATCACTACATTTCCTAAACAGGGTATCAATTCTGGCTGCCACTATCTTGTACCTTTTCCTGGTGCAACTGGAAAGTAATTTTACTCCACTGAGTAAAATTTTTTTAATTTGTCTTCCTTTCTGTCACACCTAGATATGGACAAACAGAAAATAATAAAGGTCACAAGTACCTTTATGTCTAAATAAGAAGTGAGGTATGCAGCCAAGTGTGGGCATTCACCTGTTGTTCCATTCTGGTGACAGTTCCTTACTGACTGCTGTAGGTTCAGAACTGTATTGCAAAGAATTCAAACTGTACATATTAAAACTATAGTAAGAAGGGTAGATTTTTTTTAATGATCTCCAGTGATACATTGATACGACTGTTTCCTGCTTAGTGCGTTATTTCTGATTTTATTATTTTATCTTCAGTGTAAACGTCCCACAGATATATGATAACTGTGAACAATGTTACTGCAGTTTCTTTTGAATGGATATGATTGCTCTAGCACTTCTGGCCTCTTCCATAGCTCACTGCTATCAGCTGGTTCTATCAGTTCAGACACCCTTGATTGGTAACTTCAGAATAGATCTTCAGTCGAACATTTCTGGTGGGTCAGAATTTTGATTTTTCAGTCCTAAGCATTCAGATTAAACGATTGTCCTGTCTGTTTTAGATCACTTTGTTCTCAGCTAACCTTACTGCTTTGAAAGGAGCGAAGTTCACTGAGCCTAAGTTAGACCAACCCAGTGAGTAGGGTGTGTTCTTTCTCTTATGTCTGTCAATCCTGACTTGTGAGAACTGAAGTTATTACATCACAGACATGCTCCCTCCTCCTCGTATGTGTTCATTCCATCTTTTTT
>PPHD01026068.1:0-11571 GCA_002909625.1 Bambusicola thoracicus
AGCCACATCCAGCCTGGCCTTGAATGCCTCCAGGGATGGGGCATCTGCAACCTCCTTGGGCAACCTGTTCCAGTGTGTCACCACCCTCTGTGTGAACATCAGAATAACTTTGTAAACTCGGTAATAAAACACTATTAAAAATCCTTCATATATGGACTACAGTCTGAAAAAAGGTAGGAAAAAATGGTCTGTAGGGTGTCAGAAGCACATTTGAAAACCACAGAATTGGACAGTTTGGGGAGTAAGCTCTGCTAAAGATCTCTCGGTTCCAGTGGTTTAGCACATGCATGACTTAACAATAAAAAATGAAAAGGCTTATTCTTCCCCTTTCCTCCATTTAATTCACCAAAATCCAAAACTGAATTGCTTTTGAAACATTTCAGAATAATGCTCAGACTGATCAGGTTGGGTGCAAAATATCAGCCCTTGCAAGCAACAAAGCTGCATGAAACTTTCTGTTGTGACACTTTGTTCTAAATTAACTGCATACTCACTAGGGAAGAACAGAATATTCCAGACTTCCAGGAGGACAAGAAACGTGTTTAGGACTTGCAACTGATACTTAGTTAATATAACCAAACTATGCCTAAGTTCTTCCATAATCCCCCAGAATTTTGAAATGAAGAGACAAAGTTAGAATAGGATTTTACTTTCTACACCTTTTTTGGAAAAACTCAAACCTAGATCTGTATTCCATTTTACCTAATGCTTGGAGATTGGTGGGGAGGGAAGGTCAAGGTAAAGGGAGGGACACGAGAGGTAAAACTATCTGTACCTACCAACATTAGACGAACCTTTTTCTGCTTTCTGAGCTAAATCTTTTCCAAAGCATTTACTGTTGCTAAAATGCTTACTATTCTACAGTTTTCCTAAGTGCTTTAAGTTTGACTTATTTCCAGTTTTAAGTTAGAATAATTAAATTTTTCACTTTGAAGCATTTCCCTAGAGTTTCAGTGACTTCAGATCTAGAGGTTACAAGCTCACCTTGGCAGGAGGAGATATCAATGTTCCTAATCTAGGCCACTTGCAAGGCACTTCTGTCACTTTATCTGAATTCATTTTAGCTATCATGATAGCCGTGCCTGAAAACAGCTCTCTGAGCAGAAATCCCCAATTGTACTAATGAGTTTAAGGGTTTTGCACAATCAGATTCGTGGTTATTACTGGAAACACGATAGGAACCGCGGCACTTAAAAACGATACCTGTGTAAGAGTATTTAAACAAGAATAGCTCCTGAGTGAAATAAATACCTCATGCTCACATGAGCCGCATGCCTACAAAACGAACACGGCCCACTGAGCCATCTGCTCTCACAAGCATTTCTAGTCTGCCCTTCTCATCATGATGCAGTGTGGGCTGAGCTGCTCTCAGAAGGGTTTGGATTTAACCTCTGAGGAAACTTAACTTTAAATGGTGTGTCAAAAACCTGTCAAATGACTGTGTGCTGTAACTGAAATTACCAACATGAAAAAGATAGCAGGTAAATGGCTGGGATGTGATTTCTAGCTTTCTGGAAATCTTACTCCTGATAAGAAAGTTGCTTCTTTCTGAAACTGAAATAAATCACTCTCCTATTCTCATTACTTATGTGATCTTCCCTAGCCCAGACATGAACAGGGCATTAACTTTAATCACCTCCAATGTAACACTGTGGGAAATACAACAAAATGCCTGTCAACTTTGGTGGAGCCTACTCGAGAACTAACAGCACTCTGCACCTTTCCAGGGCACTTGCACATTCTCACTAAGAGGGTCATGGCCAAGAATTGTCCCCAAATTCAAGGTGTAACATTAGCAACTGCTGCATGAGGTGATAAGATCAACTGAAAAGTTGCTTGTGAGCACGGAGACTAATCTTACACACGCCTCTGGGCTGCTCTGATGGATGACAGGTTCATCACTGTGGAGTGACACAGCTTGTGTGAGATGCTGAATGGTAACAGCACGATGTCAAGGACCAGAGAGGATGAGGATGTGCGTCATGGTGGAGGTGGGAAGCAGTCTCAGCAGTGCAAAAAGTGAAGCATAGGGATAAAAATACTATGAGAACTTGAGTACTGTTTCAAAAGCTTCTGTAAGGTCAGAAAACTTGGGGAGCTACATTGTATTAAAGTTGCTGAACCTCTTATGAGCATAGATTTCAGCCTGCAATTTCTCCTCTTGATACTTCAAGAGGACTGCTTGATACTCTTGATACTTCATAGAACCTCTGCTGTCTGAGGCGTCTGTCACCAAAACAGACTGAGAATTACAAACTTTTAACCCTTCAGCATTAAATATTAAAGGAGTACTAGAATATAGTGAGTCACCTTAGATGCCTTCAGTACAATATATAGGTTAATAATTATTTTGTACAAGAATGTGTAGGCATTTCAGCAGTAAACCATATTCTCCTGATTTTTTAATTACTGTCAAAGATTCAGGACTTTCTTCTAGGTGAAAGTAAATCTTTGCATGAATCAGCAAACCACAGTTCTACCAGAGCATCACAGAAATTAAAGTAGAACAGCTACCATTAATGGTTCTATCACCGTGCATAAGACAGAATATATTCTTCATCTAGATTCTGCATTTTAGGTTATATTTGCACGATGAAATCTGCCATTTCTAAGAAAAAAGAACAAAGTCTACTTCTCCAGACTGCAATACTATACAGCTGGAGCCTTGCCTTGCTGTAATACTGCCATTAACTTGAGGGGGAGGGGTGGCAGGGTGAGAACATATTCCCTACCAGTTTCCAATCACCTACATATAGTTTGATAACAGCAAAATAAATGCAACAGATCTCCTATGCTCAAAGAGGATTCTTAACTGTCCCGGTGGCTAGCAGCCAGAAATAGGCCACGCGAAGATCAGGAAAATAACTTTTCAAAATGGTAAGGCCTTTTCAGAACACTGAACATGTTTCCAATCACTCGCCTAGGAGACATCAAAAGAAGCGTTACACCCAGGTCTCCACATCTCAAAATGATGCTCAGAATTGCTACTTTCTGGTAAACCATAGCGTGTTTGACTCACTATATCTTAAAACTAGCATACCATCTTCCACCAATAGGTTTATAACAGATTTTCAGTGTCATTAAAAATTCAATACGTATACTAACACACCTAGCAAATGTCTGCACTCCCATACATATTTTCATCTAGAATCATGCATTAACTTCTTTTTAAGATACAGTAATGTTTCCAAGTAGCAGTCCCTGAGCAACAGCCTACTAATGATACCTGTGACCAAAGAAAGTTGTTGGCAGTAAGTAAAGAGTGACCAGGAATATAAAGTATGTTTAGCAATACTGAGTTTCTTTGCTCACAAGCCAGGGACCCACAGACCATTAAGTCTATGCCAGCACTTTCAGCTTTTCAGTGAAACACTTGCTGTTTGATAACACTACCTATCTACTCGTTCACAAACAATGTGAAAATAAAATACCCTGGAACTATGTTGATTCCATGCCTCACCACAGCCCACCATACACGAGGACATTTTATTTAGCATTCAACAACAACAGGTTAGAATACTCTGTAGCAACTGTGTGACTTTCTAAAATCCCTTAGAAAAAATATTTTATCAATATTTCTTATTATAAACAGCACACAAATGTGACATGGCAGATCTGTTTTTCCACATAAGTCAATCTAGCATGCTGAGATACTGAAGTCATCCTTTCCTGACTTTAACAAGACTAATAGAGAGCCCAAGGTCTCACAACACTGCAGTTGGCCAAACAGCAATAGAAGAACATTAAAATCCACATTAAAATCCAGTAAAGAATCTAAGTAATCTCTCAAGCAGAAAGATCAATACGCATCTGTATTTGTTTTTCACGTATTTGATTTTTTTTCTCCTCTGCTCTCTTGAGCACATTTTACATAGATTCTGCACATTCCCTCTGATCTACGTCAAGTCTGTGAGCAAATGAAACTGAACCCACGTCTCATGCAATGAACAACTCTTTAGAAGAATAATGCACTTTCTTTGATTCTTGGAATTCTGAACAGTGTGAAGTAAGACTATCTTAAGCAATTTTACTATCCAAATGAATGAACTCCAGAAAAATTTCAGCTGTCAGCTGCATCTATTACAGAGGCTGAACGCCCCAAGCTGTGGGAGGCCTGAGGGTCTGGATTTTGCTCATAACAGGAATCAAAGACTATGATCCAGAAATTGGGAACGAATCAAAACCTTGGATCAAACTTCATCTGTCCCTTAAGCAGGCACCCCTACCTGAGAGAGTCTTAACTGTTAAGCTGTGTTGAAACAGCCCCTGACTGGGCATTCTCACAAGTGGCAGACACTATATTTTAAAAGAGAAAGAAGAAGAAAACAACAACGGAGGAACAGATTCCTAGCTGAGTGGGTGGCAGTATACAGGCAACACAAGCCTCTGCTTTGGAAGAGAACAGAGTGATCTTGTGATAGTTAAAGATGTTCTGCTTATGTATGTTGTCGTGAGGAGCAAGAATGCATTGGATGTGATCTATGGACTTTGGGGCAGCTTTAACTGCTGTGTGCTCACAGCTTTAGGCATTGCTCAGTGAACCATTTCAGTTATTGGCAGTCCAGATTCAGCTATGAAATAACAGTTTGGCCATACCCCTACTCCTTAAACTGCAGGGAAAGATTAATAAACACAATGTACCTTGGCAATTAAAAGACAACGTAGCAAGAAAGGAAGCAAGCATCTTCCTTGTATTAGTGGCCTAATCATTTTCATTGCAAACACATCCTTCTGTTTCTCTACCACACAGACATCATTTCACATCCTAAAAGCAGTGCAGTTGCATTAGCAACAACCATATGCTTTCAGCTAGGCTTGTCAGCTGAGGTATAGAGCTGCTGCTTTAGGTTCTGGAGCAGCATAACCCAATGCCAGCCAAAAATCACTGTGTGTGTGTGCGCGTGTGTCTGTTCTGCACACTGTGGGACAACAGCACAGAAATTCCAGATACTGTAAAGTAGTTAAACTAAAGCAAATAGGAAGGCGTTTTCTCTAGAAATACATCAGAGATGTTAATGCCATAAGAAGTTAAGCTAAGATAATGGGCAGACTTTGAACGACAATCATTAGATATCCAGTGGTTGGTAGGATCTAATGGGTGAAGGGAAAGTGGAACCAAAATTTTCTCTTACCACATCCTCCAGCCTGCAAAAGAGTAGCAATTTGAGTTGGAGGAGGAACAACCAAAACGCACATACACACACAAAAAAAGCCAGAAAGATTCAATAACGTGAAGCAAAATGTCTGCAACCATTTTCAAAGATTCAATATGATAAGTTTATGAAAACAATACATGGCACAATTGCCATCACAGATGAGGACAAAAATTCAAATGCTAAGAAAGGAAAAATGCCACATATATTGAAACCTAAATTATTACTACACAGTAGTATGTAAGTCATGCACTGAAAACTGGAAGAAAAAAAAACAATAACACAAGTATAAACACCTTCTAGAAAAGGCTGGAATTTGAACAGCCTCCTAACAGAATCACCACAATCCCAACTCTACTGGATAAACACTTTACTTGGCAAACACTCCAAGACTGACACAATGGTGGATCGTGATGCCAGTCCCATAGCAGCACACAAGGCCAAAACTCTGCATGTGACAGCCAAACACCTCCCTAAACAGCGAGGAAAGCCCTTCTATAGTTGGCCACTCCAGCTGCAGACTTTTACCATTGCCTGCCTAATACTAAAACAATTCAAGTTCTGTGCATACACACTCACTGCACTATAAAATGTTTAGGGTTCATCTCGCTCTGAAACACCAAGCCACAGAAGTAACTTATTCAGCCAGTTTTTCTGTTCTCCTGTTACCAAACAAGCTAAGAAACACAATTCTTTGCTCCCCCTCCAGAACCTGTTCAGAGAAACTAGACTATTCCCATCTCCTCGGGCTGTGCATCAAGCCAGTGTATCATTCCCAATAATATTCTGTTCCTTGCAGCAATAACAAGGAAGAGAAGAAGCGCATACAGGAGAATTTCAGAGAGTACAGTAATCACACACAAAATCTATATTGTTCTCCATTTGTTTGAAGGCTAGAACGTCAAGCTATTTTAGATTGATAATTGACTTCTATTTCAGCACTGTAAAGAAAAGAAATGTCATCCACTGTGGGTAATCAATTGCATTACATATTCATATACACCCACATTCATTTCAAGAGGGAAAATACAACTCTCTGACAGTGATGCTTTCCTAAAAAGTAAAAATCCAACTGATATTTATAGAGATTCCAGATCATGCAAAAAAAAGCAAATGTTAATGTTACATAATTGACTTCAATACTGGAGACAACAATCTTTACCTAAAAAGTTCATTTTATAAAAGTAGTCTATTGAAAAGCACAAACCAGTTTCTATTTCCCAGTTTCATAGATCTCAACTTTTATATTCACCTTTTAGTGTCAAAGTCCCTGCACTTCAGTCAAGAACAATATGTCCTCTTTTCTTTTTCTGGGACCTTCTGTCTGCACGTAATTTGAAACTGCTCAGGAGCAGAATAAAACAGAGGCTTTCAGACACACAGCAATACAGGTTTCCCTCAAGCGCTGTCACTGGGGAATCCAAGCTTGTGGCAGGACAAACTTCTCAAGCATTTGATGTGCTTATTAAAATCCAGCCTCTTGGAATGGTGCCTCAGCCTGAACCTGATGGACCTCATGCTTCGTAAACATACTCTGTGGTTAGAAAAGAAGGCTTGGAAATAATGCAAATGTCGTAAGCAAATAACATCAATTGTTATTACAACGGTAAAACACCATGCAGTATCCTCTTAATTTGTATTTCTCTTTTTTTTTTTTTTTTTTTTTGTAAGGGTGGTAAAATTGGTTTGCTACCTGAATTTTAAGAGAGTGCACCTGTGCACAGATCCAGTACACACGTGCTCTTTTCTTTCTATAGGGTCCGTAGCAAACAGCTGCAGATTGCCCCAGGCCACCACTGCAGGCATCTAAAGGACACTGAAAGATTTATGTGAAGAATTTTTGTAACACTACTTCCTCGAAATTCTTTCTGTGAATCAAGAAATTCTTCCCTTCTTGGAAAAGGAGAGCAGCCATTTAGTCTTTGATTACAACTCAAAGGCCGTAATGGATCCAGACAGCACCCTGCAGCACAGCAGAGCTGGACAACACCCTGGGCAATGCCCACACACCCATCACTGTTTGCTGCTCAGCTTCCCCACTACTGAGCCTCTGAGCTGCACTTCCCATCTGCTTCAGCACAGATCTCCCTTTGTTTGGCTGCCTAAAGAAAACCTCATGTGCCAGCTTACATATAGAGATCCCCTTCTCTGATTCCTGGAAGTCCACAGCACATTGGATGAAAACGAAGTAGAACATTAAGAAAAAGAAGGCAGTATCTCAAGGCAGGCAAAATCCTGTGTCTTAATATGGGGTTGAGGCCAACAAAATTACATTCTCAAGTAAGATACACAGATTCATTTTGCAGTTCAGAGAGATCAGTGTTTCGGGGACAATTATACTAAAGGGACCCAGTGTTCAGCACAGGAAATGCAGCATATTCTGGAACAACTTCCTTGAGAAGTGGGAAAGGAACCTGCCACTGAGATATGTGCATTTATAAAATGCACCTCTGTAGACAGATAATACATAGATAAGAAGTGCTGGATTTAAACAGAAACCCAGTGCAAGTTAAAAAGGTTACTTGCTCTGTCATCTGCTTGTTTTCATTACCACTGAAATAAATGGCAGCACTTCTGCCAGAACAGAGCTGTGTAAAGGCTCGAAGGCAGCCTAAGATGCAATAACCAGGACCAAAGCCCCATAGACAGAGGCACAACGAATGTCACTTGCCTGGAGACATTACGGTACAGCCTTGTGAGCAAAAGAGTGCTGGCCAGGAATGCCACAGGGGAATGAAGACTTCAAGACTTATACAAGCCCAGGAGTTCTCATGGCAGAGCCTCAAGAGGGTGGAGCCTGTATTTATCAGCATCTTTATTTAAGAACAAGAGTCCTAAGCTTCATATCTAATTAAACGCCCAGTTAATTATTGTTACACAGTCCCTAGAGCCAGTCGCACCCCTATTTAAATTATTTTTTTGTTCATAATGTTCCATTAAAGCAGCAGTTGTTTCCGCTCAGGCTCAGCCTGAGCAGCTTCTCTGGAAGACAGCCCAATTAAACAGATTTTCTTATTAAGCATGCCCCAATTAAGTGAGGTACATCACTACTAGCTTGGCTTCTATGTGATTTTTGTATATTGAGCGCGAGCATTTTACACTGATTTTAAGCTAGTTGGTCCTTATACAAACAAAATACGTTTTTATGTTAACTGTAATACAAGAACATCAACTGTAATTAATCTGAGATGGGATGACTGCTGCTGTAGTTCTTTGCGGAGACTGGAAAGAAGCCACCCAAACTTCCTTTTGCACATTTTGCTGAAGTACATCTCAAGAGAAACTCCGATGTCTCACATCCCAGTGGTCACAGCAGCACATCCCTGTGCTGGCAGGATGGGACTCTGCTCTCCTGGGCTTCTGCAGACTAACTCCCTAAGTCACTCTGTGCTCCACTACTGCATATACATACATACATATATATGTGTATAGAATCATGGAATCACAGAACCACCAAGGTTGGAAAAGACCCACAGGATCACGCAGTCCAACCATCCACACATGACCAATAGTTCTCACTAAACCATGTCCCTCAGTGTACATATATATATATATTTAATTACCAAGAGAGCCTGTGGGGACAAAGAGATTCAATGACAGCCTTCAGAGTCACTGCTTAAGGTTCGACTTCTGCCACTTGGTAAAGGAACTGAAACAAATCCTGGACACGTGTCTTATTTTTACAAGATGATTACACTTAAAAATCAGCAGCCCTTGTGCATTTTATTGTATCAGAAACTATCTCATCTAGGATAGTAAAATTAAAATAAATGCAGAAAGGAGAAATTGATTAAAAGTTGCTGTATGTCTTAAAGAATGTTTAAGCTTGTCCTGAGCATTACACAGTATTGACCTTACATCTTTAGGTATTGTTTCAGTACAGAACATTACTTTCTGAACCCATTACAGTCAAGCAGCTGACATCACTTTGCAATCCATGTCTTTATTAAAAACAAAAACAAACAAACAAGATACTTGGAAAATGCTAAATTGGTTGCCCCATAAAATGATCTTCCAACCTGATTTGTCTGTCAATGGCAAATAGCACAGCACTGGGGACAAAAACCTGACTGTCACTATGAATTGTCATTGCTTTTTGAAGTAGATAATAATTGCCACTTTAATATAATTATGTTGCTATATTAGTCCACTTTCCCCATTTTATTATAATAGTTTAAGCTTTAACTCCATAAATTATTTCCTGTTTGAAAAGACACGGGCCTTGTGCCAGCAAGTTAAATGAATTACTTTTGTACCATCAGAGGTTTAAGCATAACCATCTGGTCCACCATAACTGCTCCAAATTTTTCGGTATTCTTTAAATGGCACATGCTGAGAAAAATCCTGGTCCAACCGAAGAAGGTGGCAGAACTCCCACCAGTTTAAATGAAGGCAGGATTTCATCCAGCATACCCCAGTGAGAACATTTCACATTGCTGGTCCATGCGCAGGTTTTGCATTGGCTATAGCTATGTTGATTGAGCAAGAAGTATATTTTTTTTCTTTCTACAGAAACAATAAAATTAGCATTATGAAATGTTGAAGAAATATTCCAGCTGCACAGAGAGAAAACAAACAGTATATTTCTTTACTGGGCTATGTCTTCTACATATCCCAGGATGGAGAATTATTCTACTATATATATGGTGAAAGGTATAGACAACTCTTATTTAAGTCCAGTCCAAAGAACGGCCAAAACACAAAGTCCTTTCTTGGTGTAATATAATATCTCATTAACTGTCAGCAATGCATGAACTTCTGTGAAAACTTACTGAATTGGACAGCTAGCACACTATGCTACTAGTTAAACATTCAATTTTAAACGTACACACAGACACCTACACATCACCAAAGGACCACAGTCTACAAAATCAAATTATATATGCTAGAGTAAATCGGCAAAGTTTTCACAATAAACACTTTGCTAATTAATAATGTTTGCAGTTTTTTCAGGTCATTTAAATTGATTTTATTTACACAGAAAATGGTCAGACTCAGAAGTCATGAAGGAGATGCCAGCGCAGGCTTCTCATGCAGTGCTACCATTTCCAGAGAGCCAATCCTGTGAGGTGACAGTCAGGCACAGCCAAGCTGGCACAAAATTGTCTTTTTTATACCACAATAAACAGATAAAGACAGAAAGCTGTGCTCTCTGCAGTCCATTATGGTTTATGGCCAAACATATGGACTATTTAAAGATGATTTGTTTTGCAGTTTATATTAGAAATTAAGTAGGAGCCACTTAAACGTATAAGTGCGTGCACACAAATTTAGAAGTGTATTTACACCAGCGTGATTGCTTTGTAAATAAAGCTATTCTGGATAGTTTTAGATGCAAATCAATTCCATTTTCCACTCTTCCTGCAGGATTAGATTTCTGCCATTGGTGAAATCCAAAGACACCAAGTTTAACCTGGTGATTCTCGAATTATTCATACCAAAACCCTTTCTCACAGCAGTGGGTGGCCACATATTTTCTTCTGTCTTATTCAGAACAGAGACATGAGAGCATCACCATGCTGAGTGGGAACAGCAGTCAGATTTCAGTAGACCTACCAGATGATCGCACTTCAACTGTGCTTTCAGGGAAGGAGAGGGATTAGAACTTGTGGCCACAACACTACACACCAATTGCAGAAGTACAGCATGAAAAAAATGTTATATGCATCCCTTTACGACATTGCCACTTTCTAAACAAACAATTCAGTGACTTTTTTTTTTTAGAGAAGAGAAAAACAACTATCAAACGTACATCAAACAAGTACTCATCAATAATTTTCCCTCAAAGAAAAAAGAAATATATAGACTGAGATTTTATGAGTAATCTGACTTTTCTTCACAGTAATTTTCTTTCAAATAAAGATTTGTAATTCCTGTTTTAAGTCAAAAAAACAAAAATGCTTTTAACATAATGACAAGGATCCACAGACATCAATGGAGAACCTCTTGATGAATCTGCCTTCCACCATCTATTAAGTATGAAGAGCTGGAACATATGTATGTCATCAAACACATACAGATGTTAATTACATTAATTTTCAGTAGTCATGTATTAAATACTTTCATTTAGGGATTTTATGCTTTAGTTGTAAATGTTTACAATTTAGTTTGTTGGGTTTTTTTTCTTACTTTCTTGCCAAAGCTCAAAAACAAATGACTTTTCCCTCAACAAGACAGCTAAAGTCCAGCTCAAAATGTTTTCCTTGAGAGACAAAGTTGAAACTGAGTTAAACAGAGATATTTCCATGGACATGTTTAATTAAAATTGCTGCCTGTTATTTTTCCTGCTAGTTTTATATTTCAGCATCACATTTCCCTGCAGGTAGTTGTCTTCACATAGTTTAAGTCATGCTTATAGTATTAGAAAATTCAGTTGCAATCATGGAAGCAAAAAGCGTCCAGTATTTTGCTCCCTCTA
>PPHD01026069.1:0-11571 GCA_002909625.1 Bambusicola thoracicus
GAGAGCAGCTGCTTCTTGAGACTCCTGAAGATTGTGCAAATGAAAATTTGCTAAGGACAGCACTTAAGGTGGAAAAGGAATGAATTCTCTGTAGAGAATTTTGCTTCCTCCAACTTAACAAGCAGGGGTAACCTGGCCCCTCGTTTAAGGCTGTAGTGTCCAAACTACCATTAAACACTGCTGGAAGAGCTTGTGTCATGAGATCTGAAGATGCCTTCCTCCTGCTGTAAGTTTCAGCAATGCTATTTGTATGAGTAGATAAACACTTGACTTAACAACTGAGGCAGTCTTTTCTTCCACATGACAGTGTAGAGCCAGAGCCACTGAACTGCAGCTTTAATAGGACTGCAGGTAGGAAGAAGATAAAGGATGAAAAGCATTTGGCAAGTAAGATCTGCTTTTCATTAGGTATGGCTATTATTTCTGTATTACAGGCACACATTCACTCTTAAGTTCATTAACACTACTTAGCTTCATTCACCTCTCCAACTGATTGATTCCCATTTTGATCACTGCTCTCTAGTTTCCTATCCTCTTGGATGACAGTCTGCCCAGTCAGCAGCACTGGCAGGGATTTTTATTACCAAATTACTGTACATGGTGACTTTCACACACAGGCTCCTCAGCCTATATAAAGGTTCTTCTCTACTTAGCCCTCAGGCCCTCCCAAAAGCTTCTTGAATGAACAATAAACCAGGTCAATTTAAAATAAAACACAGAAATCTGTCATTTCCATCTTAGTCCTCCTTCGCCATCTCTATCTTTTGGGCTAATTTTTTTCTGTTTAATCTTTTTGTTGGTTGTTTTGTTTAAAAAAAAAAAAACTTCCGTGCAGCAAGGCATTTTGCTTTTTGTCCAGGCATCCTGCTTTCTGTCCTGTGTTACACTGGCATGATACTAAGGCCTTAATATTTATTTATTGCCATTTCCTTGCTTATCACAGAGTGGCTTAGGTTGGAACAGACCTTAATGATCATCTAGTTCAACACCACTACGATGGGCAGGGTTGTCATTCACAGTGTGGGCAAAGGCCCCTGGAGAAGGATGCTCTCTGCATCTCTACCAAACAATACCTTCCCCTGTGACAAAGGGCCTCTCTTCACTTTTTCCTCATGCCCAGCACAAAAGGCTTAGAGCCTTAGTCTACCTACTTTGACATCCATATTAGCAGCTCACCAATCATGGGGCTGTTTTCCTAAGTCCTCTTCCACTATTCCCATCATAACTCAGAGGACCCCACTGACAGCCCCCAGACTGAACTGAATGAGTACAGCCTGAGAAGGAACTAGACAGACTTTTGTTTTCCTTACTGCAACACGATCTGTCAGTTAATGTTTTCTAGTTGATACAAGCATGGCTGATCTGAAACACTGTGGCTTCTCAATAGGCAGCAGCTTGGGAAAAATTTACATTTCAGTTAATTTATGGTAAAAACAAAATAGCATTAATACCATTCACAGCCATGCTGCCTTCTCCCCCCACCCCATGACAGATGCACAAAATTTCAAACCCTGAAGCACCTCATCTAGCTTTTACAAAGAACTTTCCTCATGTGTCAAAAAAAGCAAAAACTGATCAGAAAATCCTAATAAAGAAACTGGGTATGCCCTATTAAAAGTATTATTCACAACAGAAATAAGGTTATCACATTTACAGATTAGTAAACTGCACTCGAATTTGGCAGAATGCTTACTTTTTTACTTCTTCTTCTGTTCCCAGGTGAGCAACAATTACAGTTAGGTGCATAGTCTGAACAGGAAGAAAAGCTTTCAACAAGTCAGGCTCCTTTGTGAATATGAGTTCTTGGACATCTTCAATTCTATCCAAAATCTGCAATGCAGTAAACAGGAGACAGCAAAGTAAAATGTCATTCTGGAGTGCCCAGGTATTGCATGGAAAAACATATATCTAATAGAGAAAGCTGAAACCTGTCACACACAGAAATGCAGATCCAGTTTGAGTCCAACTGCAAAACCAAAATCCATCCCCACACTCCCCAAGATCTATTGCATAATATTCAGATTCAGCTCCCGAGTTAGCTTTTCCACCAACAGATTGATCTGTTTTCCCTTTTTGAGCCTGCAGTCTAAATTCATAGATCTCATGTGAACCAGCACCCTAGATCTTAAAGTAGGTCTGGATCTGACCTTAAGCATGTTTGAATAAAACTCACAGCAGTGTGTAAATATTAATGCTATCATCATGCAGTACTCAGTTCTTAATAGACTGTGGAAATTGAATAGCAATCCCATAATTAATCTTATGCCATTTTCTGATTACAAGTTTGATCACAGATTAAACTGATGTGTCTTCCCAAAAGGAAGCTAACAGCAAGCAATATAGATCAGTTTGGTAAACATACTGATGTTTTCCAGAACTGCATAGCTCTTATGAGTCTATCCATGCCTTTTCCTCAAGTGGATCCAACCAGAGGTGGCAAAGAAAGGGGCTTTTTTTTTGTAACAGCCTGTTAAGTTTTAGAAGAAAATCACAGAAAAGGCAGGTGGGAAAAGAATTGAGTCACTCAAGGACTAAGCACCTGGTAGAAGCCATCATTACAGCTATTTGTGGATTTTCAGATCATTGCAGTGGGCACATGCTGGCTTACATGCCTAGATGCTCACATGTGTTAGAGCTCTTCATTCTTGTATAGGTTGAAACAGCTGGGACAACGTTTTTGTTTCCCAGTCCTTTTACATAAAGCCTTGCCAGTTGCACAGACCAGTGAATGACTTCACAACCTGGACAGTAGAATAAATTAGTGTAATTTTCTGATAAATATCGGGATAAAGCCAGATACAATTAAGACAACTCATCTGAAGACATGAACAGTGAGCTCTTCCAATCCAGACTGATAGTACATTTATTACTATGATAAAAATACAATTGAAAATGACTCTTAAAACATTTTCTACTGTGACTGAGGAACAATTTATTATTGCCTGCTACTTGCATCGTGTTAGCCTAGATCCTGAAAACAGCAGGAATCAAGATATCTGACCACACAGGCTAGAAGCCTTTACTTCAACAGCATAGGTTGAGCACTGTCAGCAATTCCACAAGACAGTCTCACACTCTTCCCTTCTACAGTCTTCCCAAGAATGCACTTGAAAGATGACCTTTCTGCCTCCTCAGTTTGAGGCTCAGACAACTGAGAAGTCAAACTTGAGTGACACTCCTTCTCAGAGATACCTGATGGTTGCAAAGCAGTTTTTGTTATTTTCTTACCACTTTGTCAGTGGGCAAAAGCATGTTCAGAGCTTTCTGACCCTTATCTAGTAGGAAATGTGGAGTATTCTTATACCTCTGTGCTTTGGTGGGGTTTGGTGAATCAGTTTGTAACATTTTCCTATAACGCTATACTTTTAATGGGATTATTTTATTTATTTGGAGTGGGAGACAGGAAGGAAACACTGGTAAGAATATTGAAAGTTTCAAAACCACAAAGTAAGATCCACCCCAACCCATTCCTGAAAGCTGGCATCCTGCCTCCTGAAACACACGAAAGGAAAGGGCTGATGCATCCACCAGGATTGCAACAGGGTTTTTCCTTTGTCCTGTTGAAAAGGAAGAAAACACAGACAAGCCCTCAGCCCTGCCATCAGGGGAGCTCTCAAAATCATTAGAGGAAGTATTTGGGGTAGAATTAACTAATAGCATCTTTAAATCTCTTCTGTAGACAACTATAAGGACTACAGAATATTAATATATTATATAAGCACGCCTTGTGTTCCTTTACATGGGGTTAGAAACCTCTACTTTAGAGGTAAAAGCAACAAGAATTGTTGACAAATATTAGATATACATATGTATACGTTATTTACACACTCCTCATATGCAAATACTAGGCCTACAGCACTGGTAACAGTGTCCTTACCCTTTGATGTTCACCGATGCAAATCCTTACCCAGGGCTGTCAGTCACTGCTACTGTTGAAGGTGGCCCTTAAAGGAACATAAACTTGGGCTATCTTGAGCATAGTAACTAGCCAGAGACATCAGAGCTGCCAGTTTACCAGAGCTGCTGTAAAACTAAGGAAATCTGGAAAAGCAGGATTGACAGAAAAGGAGAAAGGAGGAAGTGACACTCAGAACTATACAGGATGTGGTCACAGGCCATATATTAGGACACTCAAATCTCATTAAAATAGCAGAATAAATTAAATGTTCATGTTTTTTCAAGCTGTTTCATGATCTCACTCCTCAGATTCCATGCAGATTTATTCCTAGTTTCCAGCCTCAATTTATTCTTTGCCCACTGCATACCCATCTGTTCCTCTGCCAGCATTGTCTTCCAGCTTACACAGTTATTTTTCCTTCCTGGAATTTATCTTCCTGATGTGCTCTGCACTTTTGTTCACCCCTCAAAAGAGTCATATGTAGGAATAACTGAAAGTTATATGAGGCCATACCCCAGATAACCTTCAGCAATTATTTCACTCAAGACAAAGCCAAAGAACATAATTGCCTATGAAGAGGAAGGCACCTTTGACATCTCCCCTAACATGAGAGTATTTACACTTAACTATGGTAGAAAACAAACTCAAAAGCCTTACAAAGCAAGCCACTGCACTGCAGCTTCTCATACTGGGGGGAAAAAAAAAGATTAAAAAAGATGTACAATAGAAATAGTCATCCTATTTAATTGTTGTATTTCAGAATTGTAAATACAGTTTGCCCCAAATACTGTACAGAAGCCTAAGCTAAAGAAAAAAGGGATCTGCAGTAGACTATTAATTTGTTCATCAGAAAGAATACTATAAGCTAATGCAGGAGCTGCAGGCCAAGAGGTATATTTTCACATCTACAAAGTTAACATTCAGACTCTGCCTTTTACATGTTTCACAGGAAAAGACCTCAAGATACATAGTCATTATAAATATTAATTAATATTAATAGTTCACACTACTTACACTGTTTCTCAGTTCCACTCATGCTAGCCAGAACACAGCAGTCAGTGATTCAAAGTCATAACTTCCCTCTACCAAATGTAATAGCCTCATTTTTATATAATATATACTTTTTAATATTTCCAACTCAAAGCTTGTCTTCATTTCCTCTTCACAGTACATTTGTGTGCACAGTGTGGGGTCAAGAAAAGGCTGAAGGGAGTGTGGTGAATGCTAGTACAGAGCAGAGGGCTCTGTCTGCTTTTGCACACTGAGAAACTAAGATGATAATGCTGTCAGTGAGTCAATTGTCTATGGAAGGCTGAATGGCATGACTTCCCAGTAAAGGTATCAACTAGGGGGTCAAAGCATTCTGTTTCTGTCTATCAGAAGATTACATGAGCTTCAAAACTCACATCAGCTGAAAAGGGATGAGGAGCTCAGAGGAAGCCAAGTTTTTCCCTTATTAAAAAGGGAAAAATGCATGGTAATATGCATAAGTTCACAGAATCATAGGGATTGGAAGGCACCTTTGGAGATCACCTAGTCTAATCTCCAAAGTTAGAGACTCCAAATCAGTACTACATAAGTAGTTACAGAGCAAAGTATGAAACCTATCTTCAGCTCTCACAGTATCTTTGTATCATAAGACATTTCATGACATACCCAAGTACTGCAAGACTAGCCTCACAAATTTCAAAAATACCATCTATGTTAACTTGTATGTTTCAGAACCCCCCACAAAACCTCTAGAAAAAGTTACTTATGCTTGCTTCTGCTGTTTGTTGCTGTTAAACAATGTGAAGGTGAAAAATCTGTTGCCTTCTCAACACTTCAGAAATACTGAAATCACAGAATATATATAGATGAAATACAAGCATGCACACTGTAATTGTGGCTTCCTAGAATTAACTGCCTACCTAAGGTTTTAGCATAAGTTTGAGGGTAAAAGAAGAGAATAGACCAACATCTCCCTTTCTGTAATAGAAGAAAATTATCCTCCACTTACCTAATGAGGTTCAACAAAGCCAAGTACAAGCTGCTGCACTTGGGTCAAGACAATCCCAGATATAAGTACAGACTGGGAGAAGAAGTGACCAAGACCAGTCCTGCAGAGAAGGACTTGTGGGTTCTGATGGACAAAAAGCTAGACATCGGCCAGCAGCATACTCTTACAGAAGGCCAGCTGTATCCTGGGCTGTATCAAAGAAAGGGTGGCTAGCAGGGAAAGGGAAGGGATTCTTCCCCTCTAGGGGGAAGGGGGCCTTCATGGGACCCCATCTTGAGTACTGCACCCAGGCCTGGGCTCCCCAGCACAAGGAAGACAGAGCTGTTGGAGCGGGTCCAGGGGACAGCCATGAAGATGCTTAGAAGGCTGAAGCTCCCTTCCTACAAAGCAAGGCTGAGGGTGTTGGGCTTGTTTAGCTTGGAGAAGATTCCAGGGAGACTTCACTCTGGCCTTCCAGTACTGGAGGGGAGCTTATAAACAGAAGAGGGACCAGCTTCTTATATGGGCAGACAGTTACAGGACAAGGAGGAATGTTTTTAAACTAAAAGAAGGGAGATTCAAATTGGATGTTAGGAAGAAAGTTTCTATTCAGAGGGCAGTGGGGCCCAGACACAGCTGCCCATAGAAGCCCCATCCCTGGAGACGCTCAAGATGAGGTTGGAAGGGGCCCCAGGCAGCTGAGCTGCTGGGTGGCAACCCTGCCCACAGCAGAGGGTGGGCTGGGATCCCCTTCCAAAAACTTTCTATGATTATATGATGACTCCCCAGTTCAGTGGGAGAGGAGGTGAACAAATTAATTCCGGTCTTCACTGTACTAAATACAGCTTCAAAACAATGTAGGAAGGGAAAACTCAAGACAACAAAAGTCACTGCTTTCTTTTAGAAAAAATATTACTGATAGATGATACGACTGCAGAGACTTACCAATCAGACATTTTGAGAATAAAATGACAATCCTTTTCATTGCATCAGGTAGTGTACCAAAGCCTTGCTATTCTCTGCTGCTTAACAAGCTTAGAAACAAGAAAACATTTCTTATTTAAGGTTTTTACAGTTTATTGGAACAACTAATTAAAAATACCTGGTCATTTGTTATTGGTATGGAGACAAAGTAATTTGGAGTCTCTCGTGGGCGCTTCTTAATCATTTCTTGCTCCTGGCCTTCTCGTTGATCTTCAGTCACCCCTTTGGACCCTTTGTGGCCATCACCTTGACTCTGTCTCATGTCTGTATATCTTTGACCTTCCTGCTGCAGGTCTGCTTTCAGCTCTTTCTTCTTTTGGTTTTGGTCATATAGCTGATCTGTCACCGCATCATTCAGGTCTGCCTTGTTTTCAGCCTGCATCTCTATTACTTCTCTCCCATCTTCTTGGCTGTGTCCATGCTGGAAATTTAACACCTCTCCTTCTTGATCCTGCTTTTGGCTATGACCTCCCTGTGGAACCAGCTCCGTCACAGCCAGTTCTCTCTTACCCTCAGATCCTGCTATTGACTCTCCTTGATTCTGATTTAGCATCTGCTGCTCTCCATTCTCTAATGTTTCCTCACCTTGGTCCTGCATACTGCTCACCTCTTTTGGCTCACAGCCAAAGTGCATCTGCACAGTAACCTTGAGATCAGTCATTCCTCGTCCCTCCACCTTTGGCTTTACCTGCACTGTTACTTGTGGGAGAGCTGTTCCTCTGTCTTGTTGCTCTAACTGCAACTGCACAGTCACATCTGGCATCTCCCACCTTGGGCTCATCTTCTGAGGCCGTACCTGTACTGTCATCTCTGGGGCTTCCCATCCCTTGCTCAACTTCTGAGGCTTCACCTGTACAGTCACTTCCACGGCGTTCCACCCCTTATCCACTTGCTGTGGTTCCATGTTTAGGGCCATGCCTCCTTGGACTGTCTGATTCTGCTGCTGGATATGCTCTGTGCCTACCCCTTGAGGCTGCTGACCATTGGCCAGTGTTTGTGGCTGTGCTGCTGGGAGATAGCCTTCTCCTTTGCCCTGCTGTACTGCAGAGCACACCTGCTGAGATCCCTCTGGACTGCCACCCACTTGAGCCTGCTCCTGGATTAACTCTCTTTTTATCATATTAATCCTACAGTGCCAAAGCTTTCCCTTCCCAGGTCAGAGCTTCACTGAGATCTTGTTCTTTCTTCAGGACTTGAAGTTACTTTTTTAAGGAACTGGAAAAATGAAGAAAATAGTGTCCATCAGCTAACAAGAAAAGATGGTTTAGAGTAGTTCAGTCTGGATTCTGGTCTGCTGAACTCAAAACTCACTCCAAGCTCCAATTACGCCAAATAGCTCAATCGGAACAAAAAACCAACAAGAACAAATCACTCAACTATGAAGAGCCTACTTCTAGATTAGACTACTGCCTCTAGAATAGTGTATTCTCTCTTTACTTCTGACCAATTTTTGTTTCACATACTTTAAGGTAGGAGTACTATATTTCATAGCACATGGCAGTATATAAACAAAGGCCTCGAGAGACTGAAAGAATGTTACCTGAACAAAGTTACTTACAGAGATCCACATTAAGATAACATGAGCAAAGTACTCAGAAGTTGACTATATCCTGAATCAACTTTGCCCATGAAGCTCTCATCATCTTTAAGTGCAACACAGCGTGATCTGATCAGAACAGTACACAGTTTTTCCTCTTCTTTCCCACTCACTCCTGCAACCCTAAGTGTACATTCGTGTATTTACGCTCAAACTTCTACCATTCCATCTTTTATCTTAGTATCTCCCATTCATCCTATCCCATTTCTTTCTCCTCTACAATAAAATTGCATGACTCCCATCACCCACAGTATTCAGACGCAAGCAGTAAAGGCAGTGAAAGCCCAAAGACTTTTGCTACTTGTTTCAGTTGCATTCTCCATAGAAATCTAAAGAGCCAAGAATATTTTCTCAGTCAGTTTAACAGTTATAATAGGTCCTTGGATGGCAGCTGCAGCAAACAGTGGTACCACAAGGGAAGACATCTGAGCAAGTAAAGTATAACCTTCCTAAACTTCAGAATCATTTCAAGTCACGGCAACACTCATTTGTCCCCTGAACCTATAAAAATGTGGGCAGATATTTTTCACAAACCTGCAACCAAAGTGTTTGCCCAAAGTCTGCAGGAAGACTAGAAACTCCAACCCCACAAAACCCACATCCACAAAAAAAAAAAAAAGAAAAAGTGAAAATTAAATATGCAAAGCCTGGAAAATCCATAGAGTAGCTAAATATTTTGGTATTAAGCAACTCAAGCCACAGGTAACATAGCTCTCCCACTACTTGAAAAAATTTCTGCAGTGGGATGGAAGCGAGAGGCTTCACAAGCCCACTGCAAATTCCTGTGAAGATTATATTACTTTCAAAAATCCAGATGTGGAGGAGTCGTTCCTCATAAAGGGCTGGTTTAGGAGGGAGATTTGAAGGCTTGCACATCATTCATACGCAAGTACACTAATCAAATACCTCCATTTCTTGTATTTAGCTGTGCTCTAACAATTTCATTGACTGCATGTTAAATCCAATGCTTTAGAAGACCAATTAAGTTGTTCTTATATGCAAGAAATAAAATGCTTATGTAAATAAAATCATTCTACCTCCAAACAAGAAAGATTGTAAAGTCAGCTATTAACTACTACAATATTTGTGTTTGGACACAAACTGAAGATTTTGTCCTGCCAGAAGGATGTTTATTCAGGGGCATGCCAAGTTCCTGATCAGCTGCTGGGTGATTCTTAATGAAAGACAGAAACCAGCATAGTACTTAATCTTGAAATAGCAGCAAGCTTTACTTTCAAATATCTCCCTGACATCAACTTTGATAAAGAGAAGATCTCCCATTGATCTCATGTCTTCACTGTCCAAACAAGGAATTGGAAGAACAATATTGAAGACTTTCAGACAGTACCTGCCAACAACTGAACTGCTGAAAAACGTGTACACATACACTTAGAGTACTTATAATAGGATAGCAGCAACTGAGACTGCTACAATTCTCTGTCTTTATCACAATCGAGCTACTTGATAAAACAAACCACTTTTTTCCTTTCAGAAGTCATCACATAAGTTAAACCTCAGAGCTACATAATGTCTCAGTACAAACATATTACAGTAGTTCAGTCAGATTTGGAGAATATAATCTAGCCTTTTTGTGAACAAACACTTAAATACACATAACACAGTCAGAAATAGTGTTTAACACTTGAGAGACTGACAGCAGAATTCACAGCCCTTGGACTTCTTAGGTTCTCCAGGAGTCCTTCTTTCCCTTATTAGCTCTATGCAGCTGAGACAGAATATAGAGGTTTAGACCAGCCCTTATTTGCACTCAGCCTAAGTTGCTCTATGGAAATTTTCTAAAACTTGTTAAAACAGGTAACAAGCTGCTATAGCAGTGAATTGGTTATTCTTTTCATCAGTTTCCCTTCTCCCTATCAAAACTGAATAACCACATCAGTTCTATACTGGTGCCCATAGTAGGGATCAGTAGAGATTCTTCAGGTTGTTAGACTTGTGATGAAGAATTACTCAGATTGAGGATAAAAGGAGTATATAGGCATAAACTTCACAGCATAATGAAAACTTACATTTGTCAACACTGACACCCAACTAGTCTCATCACATCCAAGTAGTCTCATTACAGTACTTGTCCTGATCTATTTTGCTCTCTTAAAACTTTATTCTTTCATACAAACACCTATAAATTTTTTTCTTGACCTCTTCACCACCTAAAAAGAAGAAGAGCATCAACTGTTACCCAGCCAACCCTACGTTATTCACAAGTTCAGAGACCTTACAGACACTCCATGCTGTCATCAAGCCTAGAATTAAGGGCTCAGGAGGAGAGAAGATGTCACAAATGTTAAGCCCTCATATTAGCATCAGCCAGCATGCCATGCCATCCCATATTATGCAGAATATGGAGAAGACTTGTGAGAAAAAACAGTGGCAAACATGTATTACACTCATGCCCAACATCTCCATCATCTTTCAAGAAAATTTTCTGCCTCTGCTTAGTACAGCCTGAGCTCCTCAGAGGCTGATGAAGTAGTAGCATCCTGGTCCTTCAAACAGTTTAGCACCTGTGATTAAAACAAACAAAAACAGCTGGTGGAGATCCTGAGTGATAGCAGCATGCCCAAGGGCTTTGAGTTTCCTGACTCCCATGCAGACCTATTTAGCCCAGGTGACCACACTAAATAGTTGTCCTCCCCTGTGTAAGTCAAATAGTTATGATCCAACTGCTGACGACTATGCAATCTATACAAGTAAAAAAAGTTCCTGCTCATGTATCAGAAGCATTGAAATATGCTCTTAGGGGCATCTGAATAAAGCTGGAAGACCACCCAACCACATCCATAATATGTAAACTGAGGACAGCTCTTTCATGAAGTACTTCCAGTGTCACAAATGTTAGCCTTAGACATCTGCATCCCAAGCTGCAGCATTGAAACAGCAAAAGCACAAGATCCAAGGAAAGATCTCTCTACCCCCAGGTTCCACACCCAAAGAAGCATTCCTGACTTGTGTCACTTTCAATCAAAGCAATCCAGAAATGCCCAGAAAGAAAATCTGAGGTGTCCCACACCACTGTAGACATTACTTAGGCTAAGACCTTAGTCTACCCTCTTTACTTCTCACATCTTCAAGCTTAGGGGAATCAAATGCTCAGTG
>PPHD01026070.1:0-11571 GCA_002909625.1 Bambusicola thoracicus
CCTATGAGGAGAGGCTGAGAGAGCTGGGGCTGTTTAGTCTGGGGAAGAGGAAGCTGAGGGGAGACCTCATTACTCTCTTCCAGTACCTGAAAGGTGCTTACAGTGAGAGTGGGGTTGGTCTCTTCTCACTGGTGACAAGAGAGAAGATGAGGGGAAATGGCCTCAAGTTGTGCCAGGGCAGGTTTAGGTTGGACATCAGGAAACACTTCTCTGCAAAAAGGGTGGTTAAGCACTGGAATAGGCTCCCGAGGGAGGTGGTTGAGTCACCATCCCTGGATGTGTTTAAGAGCCGTTTGGATGCGGTGTTCAGGGACATGATTTAGCAGAGGGTTGTTACAGTTAGGGTCCTATGGTTAGGCTGCGGTTGGACTTAATGATCTTTGAGGTCCCTTCCAACCTCAGTAATTCTATGATTCATTCCGGAGAGATTTTTTTCAAAATTACAAGATGACCACCGCCATTTGTAGTGTGATAGGCATAAATTGCCCAAAGGAAGTTTCTATTACACCAAGACCTATCACAGAAGATCTTACTAAATACTAACTTGATAAATTTAATAATAAGAGTACCAAAAGAAACCTACCTTTACTGCACAGTAATCAAAGAATCCAGTCTCTGAAAATATGGCCACCAAAACCATCTACCAAAAAATGAAGAAGAAAGTAATAGCTTGCAAATGGTTATTGAACAAACACAATGTTATGTACTTTGTGTCCCTAAAAAATATCTTTCATGTTTGACAAAGTTTTGAGTATCTAATCACCATCATATCAGGATATCCAGTACAGATGTCAGATACCTCAGATATCATCATATGGTGAAATTTTATTCTGAATATAAACAGCCTCTAAATTAGTCTGGTTTAATTTTATTTGTTATGATTAAGTAGGCATCACACATGAAAGACTCAAAGTATCTCCCTTATGTCATTAACCAAGATAAGCCAATAACTGGGTTTTCAGTAGTAATGTACTACAGAGTACAGAAGATATCAGCTTCCACACTTTTCCACATTTCTGGGAATATGCCAGTCCATCCAATTTTGCTTCCAACAGATTTTATGGGTTTTTTTGGTTTCTTTTTCTGTAGGCAGGACAGGAGGGTAGGGAGCATTGTCAGGAAATAAAAAAAGCTCAGATTGTCAACAGATAGCAGTAATTTTGTCTGCATACACTGTATATTTCATGTTAGAGTTAAATCACACTTTTGACCACAAATAGGTCTGGACAAAAGTGATTAAAATAATGTATTGTTATAATCTGATCAAATATTTGTCCTCCATTTCAGGTTTTCTTTTTGGTTCCAAACATAGCACTAAAGGAACAAAAGATATTTTTCCAGCTGAGTGTGTTTTGAGAAGGTTTTGAGTAAATAAGATTAGCAAGATAAATGATAATAGTTGGCACTTTACAGGTCTTTCCTATTATAAACCTCAGTGATGTTTTTAGTGTGTTATCATGATTTTACAGATGAAAAAACTTGAAAAGAATCAAAATTTTCAAAGGTTCTTTCAGAGGTCTGCTCATAATCCTTTTGATAAACACCTTAAGGGAAAAATTTTCATCAGAACATGTACTAGTAGCAAAATTATTAAAAAACCAAAACCATCTGGATAATGAATGTGAGAATTTGAACACATTTAGAGCAAGAGATACATCTTAATTACCATTCCAAACAGTAGCGCCAGTGTCTCATAATCAATCCACTCTACCACTTTGACCATACTTGGCCTCTGCAATCAAAAAATACAATTACCAGTGAATAGCATGGAGCAGCTAACTTGTGATTAGCTATGAAATATAAACTCAATTTAATTGATGAGTCATTTAAATAAGCCAAGAATGAAATTAATAATCGTTCCTTTAAGGCACACCAAAAAGCTCTTCTATTATTTTATTACTATTTTTACTTCTACTACTACTAATTTAAAGTACTGCAACATCCTAAGTGAGTCATTACCGAAAGTCTACATTAAGCTCTTGGTTTATTTATCTATTTATTTGCTCCTTGTATAGCATTACAGAAATAAATGATAACAGAATTATATGGTTCAACTCACTTTTCTTTCTCCTGAGAGAACAAAAGCATATAGCTTTACCTGTGAACAAGCTGGGTGGAGTTTAAAGAAACACAGCTTGATTGGTATATTAACATTACTGAAAATAACAATGTTAAAGTAAGTCTGAATTAAACTGAAAGTATCTGTAATCAGCTCCCTATAAATCAGAACAAAATGCATCATCTGACTTTTTTCTCCTCTCTCTGTCCATACCCTAAGCTCTTCTGTTTTCCTCATGATGTTTTCTCAACCCAATATCTTCCCTACCATCTCACTCTCTTTAAAAAGTCTGTGTCCATTCGCAACATAACACTCTCTGAAACTTTTTATACCACAAACAGAAATAAAATGAGCACTTACAGTTCAATAACTTACCTCCCCAATAGCAGCTAATGCAGCTAAAGCTGCCAAAGAGCCCAGCATCGCTGCAAGAGTCCTGTGAACAATCTGCAAGAAAGGGTTAGAAGCAATCAAAGAATGCTTTTAACATCTCCTTGTTACTGAAATAATAAAATAAGAATAAAATCTTTTGTAGTTGATTCTTTTTTCTTTCCTCCTTTCTTTTTTTTTTTTTTTCCTGCTTATTTTACCCCACTGTCCACTCGGGGGAAAAAAACACCTGAGGAGGGAGTGGCTGATTACTTTGTTTCACCCTGGGATAAAGGAGTTTGAGCATGAGTTTCTTTTATTTTCCATCCAGTCACCTGAGAAGGAAAGGAATTCATCTTCCCAGCTTAAGGATAAAATTTCTGGGCTACCCAGCCTGAGCTAGTCTTCCTGCTTTCCCTTCTCAGCCCATAGGAAGACGACATGCCCAGGAGGTGATCCACCTCGATCTTTCTAGGTGCTTTTTCATCTCCAGTGAACTACAATGACTTACAAAGCAAGACCAAAGCAAATCTCTCAGACTTGCGGCAGATTAATCCTACAGAGACACACTGAATTGAGTTTCCAGGTCCACTTTGTAGTCCGGGGCACAGACAGATCTCACAAGTTTGTGCACTTGCTTTTTCACTCATACATGCAGAGCAGTCTTCATACAGTGGCTTTCTACATTAGCATTTTCTCTACAAAAAGCTTTCACTTCAAGATATATATTTCAAGATATATACCAAAAGTCTTCTGAAAACGTTTATTGCAATATACTCGGTTCATCAAATAGAATTCTGTGTGTAGACTAACCAACTCTTGAACAGTGCTTCTAACCACCTCTAACACTTCTATACTGTCCGGGCAATGCAGATGTATTGTATCCAGACTTTGGACTGCAAGATCACTCTTTCACATACCCTTTTAACACTTCATCAGTTCATACAATACACAGACTTTTGTCCATGTCTATATATCCAATGAGTAAATTGCACTTGAAATTCTCAAGGAGAAAGTATGAAAGCAGACATGCCCTGAAAAGTGCTCATCTGTAATTATTTAATCCACCAAGTCTGGAAGATCAAAGATTGTGTAAAATAAGTCAATTAAAGATAGAGTGTAATTAATAAAATTTCCACTACAAAAGACTGAATCTAATCAACAGCATTTACTATTAATGTGTTTAAATATTCAGACATAAACCAGAATTATATCTGAGACAGAAATAAGACAGTCTAGAAATATTTCCTTTGCTGTTAATTTTATGAGGAATATTTTCCTGATAAGAAACAATAGGATGCAGATATCTCAAGGCTCTCCCACCTACTTGTAAAGGAAAGGAAAAAGGAGACATTTGACTTTGATTTTTTCCTTGAACTTAAATTTTTTTTACAGTAATGATAAACAACAAAGCAACTTGGCAAATGACTAGAAAAGTAAACTTAATTGGCTAATTTTAGGATTCAATTGAAAAAAATAGTCATATCTTCAAAATGCATAGAAGAATAATTTGGTCGTAGCAGCAAAGGAGGGTTTTTATACCATTAGGACATAGAAGTACATAGCACAGATTACACCTCTAACAAGCTTCCACAGAAGTGTGTGATAAGTCATGATTATATCTACAATTTCTAAGTACAGAGTGTTGATATGAATGCACTTCTATGGCCTTTATGAGACTATGGTATTGAGGGGCATTCAATACATTCAATATTTCACATGACTGGCAATGGCATATTGCAAATATGCCACACAGTTCTCTCCAATAAAAGGCATGAAACAGCCGTTAACTAGGGAAGATCAGCTGCTTATCAGGAGAAAATAAATGGTAAGATACGGGGAAATCCCGTGTTCCTCAGACCAGAGCCTTTCTCCTCATCTAACCATCACTCTCACCAATTACCTCTTTCTTTTACAGCTCTCAGAAAAATGTCATGGGTTTTCCAAGATTTGACTCGTCTTAGATATTGTTACTTTTGATATTTTCACATAAGACCTTTGTCTTTGTACTCTTAATTGACTATACTGGGTTGACTACGTTTCCAGTTTTCATGAGTTTGCTTTAATCTACAGGTAAAACATGCTTTAATTTCTGTAGAAGGATAAGGAGAAGCGTATAAATGAAGTAATCCATCAATTCCTTTATCCTAGTGATTTTTCAAGAGGCCCATACAAAATATATCCTGAAGAATAAATCAAGACTATTCAGATATGAAGTTGTACTGCAAAAAATATATTGTCAAGCGTGCAACTCTTCATTTCAGCAAACAATCAAATGGAAGTTTCATAGCAATATTAAAACTGGAAAGCACTGAAGCACTGAGACATGTAATTATTCAAAAGATGAGCTTTGGAGGAGGCTTCCGAAAAAGTGGATGATTCTTTGATTTTCTTTACACATGAAGCAAACTGCAAACAAACCATTTATTTGTATGTGCATTTTAAAAGCTTACAAAAGGAGAAAATAAGGTATACCATTTATAAGCTATGCCACTCTGAACCACAGTTCCATCTAATACCTATACTTTGTATATCTCTGGAAAAATCTCACATTCAGAGGGCATGATGTTAGAAAAAAAAAATCATTATTATTCTTTTGGAAAATAGCATGGACCCAATCCAAACCCTTGGGAAGTCTGAAAAGATAAACATCATTTCAGAATGAATCTCAGAGAGAATCCATAAGTAAAAGCTCAGGTACAGAGTTGAAAGAGCTCAGAAATTAATTGACACAGACATTTAGCCTTAGGAAAGCTGACAGATTTGATGGACTTTTGAACATAAAGAAGTTTTGAAAGGTAAAGTGTGAAGTCATCCATATCCATTTGATCCTTCTCATCCTTGAGAAAACATATCTTCATGCTATTTCATAAGCAAAGACAATTAAGTTGAAAGAACTGTGATTCATAAGGATTTCCCATTTCAAATTGGAATTGCCTATAATGTCACAGATATTGGTTGGACCAAGCATGATTAGTTTGAATCCCAGTTAGTGCCAGTGACACAGGTTCTGAGTAACCAAGAGGCATAGTTTTGGATGGTTGGGCTGTAATACATTTAAGCACAAGACTCTGCATCAGATTCTCATCAAATACACTGATGTCATCAATTATTCTTATGGATCTTTCTTTGATACCTAAACCTTCCTCTCTATTTCATCTTTCCTTTCCAAAAACCATCTCCAGCACTGATAACTTCTTGTCTGGACTACTGTTCAGCTACACCTCACTCCTTTGAGGGAAACAACCACCAAAATCCTTTCCATCCTGTGCACTTCATACCAGCACCTCTTTTTCATTCTCTCTTCAACACTCCTCTTATCGAAATGTCCTTTTCCATTCCTCCTCATTCTGTCAGAGCCAAATGCTAAAGGAATACCTTATTTTCACCTCACCCATTTCCTCTATCCCACAAATGGATCCACACAATGCGATGATTTTAGACCACTCTAAAATGCATTTGCTATAAAAGCTAATATTGTGAAAAGATTTCTTTAAAAAAAAAATCAAGTAACAGCCAATGAGAAGAAAATTCAGAATAGACAAGGAGGATGAAAATTTGCATACTAGAGCTCTCCACCTTGCAGCCTGACTACCAGCTTTACAATCTCTTCATAGAAGGAAAATCTTCACCATCATCCTGTTTTTGTCTGCAGAACAGAACACCTAGCACTGCTCACCTGGTAAAACAGCAAAAGATAGCACTTGTCTTTTACAAAGGGATAGTTAATTCAATGCAAACTGCTACTGAAAACAAGGCAGCACAGATTTTAATCTTTCTAATGCAATCAGGCCCTGGGCTCACTGATAAAGGATATCATTTATGTTGAGAGTTTAGAAACAGAATAACAATTTACACAATTGCATATAAGCTATTAAAACACCCAAAAATGCAAAAAATTGAGACTTTTAAAAGTAGTATCGGCAATGTAGGTGTCATGACAGCAACGCTACAGAGTCATGCCATCAGGTGAAGTCATAATAAGGAGAGATCAGAAATACTTTTATAAGAATTTTTTTCTTAATTACCTATAGAAAACTTGTCTCATGATTGCCTGCTGTGTGACAGTGTTCTAAACGCTGATTTTGTATGATAGTTTCCATACTCTAAATTCAGAATTTAAGTCTAACATAAGAAATCAAAACAATCCAAATCAACTATGCAACAAGTATGCTGTACTTGAAGTGTCTTAAAAAAAAAAAATGTGTTTCCACTGCTTTAATGCAATCAGGACTTACACAATCTAGAGCTTTGCTGTGTTTAAATTTCTTTACCAACCTGAAAGTGCTTTGAAAGTTTTGCACAGAGTTTATCGGACTTTTTGGTAGACTACAATAGCATCATTATAAAAATGATCCAAAATTCTACCACTCTGTCTTGCGAAGTGCTCCAGGAGGCAAATGGAAATTGTTTAGGAGCTGAGCAAATGGTGACCTGTATACTATTTCAGAGCATACACTTCCCAGCTGAAATCTAGGGCATGCATATGTCTAAAATGTGCAGCTGAAGATATTTGATAAATCATACATCACCCCAAATATTTTATTTCCACAAGTCTTTCTTTGTAAGTGATAAATGGCAGTTGAAAGATGACTGTCAGTGACTTTAATGTAAAGCTTCAAATGCAGCCTTTGTTCATTTCTTATCCTTCTATTTTTTTGTCCTCCACTGAAGCCTGTTGCATTAAAATACTTTTTCCTGAAAAATTCATTTTCATATGATAGACTGGCAGCATTGCTTCATTTCAACAGGAGGTGGTTATTCACAAGCCTTTATTTACATATGAGCTTTATACATTTTCCTCCCACCTCCAAAACAGCTGAGACCTTTTCTATAAAATCCACAGCCAAATCCCTGTTAGACTTCACAAAGTCTATAGTTCAACTGTTTATTCTCAGGGGACAGAGAAAAAGAGAAGGGAAATAAAATTTGCTCTAGGAAAGCTTTTTTTTCCTTACTTAATATTCTATACCATTTCCTTTTTCTGTTTTAGTAAGAGTTTATTGTGTTAAAAATATCCTCAGCAGAGGAAGGGTTTTTTTTCCAAAGAGGGAGAGTTTGTTTTTGTACATGCAGTCAAGACAGTATTAGCCTAATTGCTACAGCAAATATATCCAGAATCCACCAGTGGAGATCATTTTACCATTTTCTACCATATACTTCATAAATTTTGGTACTCTGCATTACCTTGGACTAATCCAACAGTTTTGGTAAGATACAGACAAAACTTCAGTCTTTCATGTCATGTGGATTTGATCCACTTATGGTTTGGAAAATGAACAACTACCATCAAAAAGTGAAATCCAAACTGACATCTGAAAAAAAAAAGTAGTAATTTTGCTAACTCTATCATATAACATAGCTGAAAAATCTAGGTTTATGTTAGAGAAAAAGCAAAGGTCAAAAAAGCCTTACAATACTTTGAACACTGCCTTGCAGTACATTCATTTCAAAGCTGAATAGCATCAAACACTCAATTCATGGAATGTGCTTCACTTCTGACAAATTGTACAATCTGGGTTGAATATAAGCCAGTAGACTAGAAACGCAGAATGTGGTCAGGTATAGGTGAGACCAGAGCAAAACAAAAGGAAGGTCAGTGGAATTAGTCATATTTGATTCCTTCATGCTCATGTATATTAACAAGTCCATCTAACCAGTACCAGCAATGAAGGCAAAGCAGCATACTTCCCCCCCAGATGGTGATGGCAGCTAAAGCTTTACATCCTCACCGTACATGAGCTCTGCAGAAGCAGTTCTGCTGCTCCTTCAGTTACAGAGCATTTCTCTTTGCGCCTGGGAACCCCTTACAGGGGACCTATCTCAAGAGCTAGTGCAAAATGAACAACAACAGAAAGTTAATTGCCTTAGAATTACTTAGGTAAGTAGCAGCAAGTAAATTCTGAAGGGATTTCATGAACCAGAAGAGGGTTGCTCAACTCAGTTTATAAAGTATATCTTACACTGACAAAGAATTCAGGGATAGTTCCTGGGGCAAGCACATGGGGTACAGATGTTGAAAGACTGTGTACCTCAAAGATTCCAAAGGGACCGAAAGCATTACAAAAGTCACTGGGAGCAAGGACAGCTATTTATATCTTTGTCTGCTAATTAGGATATCATCTATACGTAGTACCTACACACAACCAAGAAAATCATAAGATTAGATTTTACATTATAAATAATTCTTAGAAAATCTTAGTACTAGGCTCATTTTCATAAGTCAAGACATATCAGAACCACATCACTGTACCTAACTATGCCTTGCTTGGAAAAAAAAAATAGATTACTCATTTTCAAAATAATTCAGTGATGATTCAATATGATAGTGCTACCATATGTATGAAATGCGTGCTTAGGATCACCATGTACCATCATACCTGTTTCTAGGAGATACATATAAAATAGATAAAATAAACAAACAGAAGTTTGTCATATCTTGTAGTTATTCCATTAGACTCGTTAGTGGGTGTTTTCCAGCCTTTACCTACTGGGATGGCTCTGATATAAGAGAACTGTACCTCTTCAGGAAATACTGGTTAAGAAAATCCAGAAATATCTGATAGTCTGAGAGTCTCACAGACTCAAATGTTAAAAGTGTCTATTTTTATTTGCTCTGTATTTGGGGATTTTGTCTTAATGTAGAAATGGAGAGAGATACACTGAGATGAATGAATCACAGAATTATACTGTTTGGAAGGGACCTCTGGAGATACGTGAATCAGGACAGACAAATAAAAAGTAGAATCCTGTGGATAGACAGGATAGTGATCATTTTTATGTTTTAAAGCATATCAATCCTGTAACATTTTATCTACAAAAAAATATCTGCTATATGACTAAAGTAGAGATATCGGGTCTTGAGCCTGAACATGATGCTACTACCTAGAAGATGATAAACCAGACTGCTACCGCAGGCAGACATAACCAATGCTGTTGTATACTGACAGTTTGGCCTGGTAACAAGTTTTCAGTCTTGCAAAACCTTTACTGTTATGGAATGTTTTCTTGAAACCAAAGATGAAATCATCTGTATTCCCCCAGATATCACAGCATCCTAGAGTCTAACTACATTAGAATTTCTAATGTAAAGACATTAAATTGAGAAAGTCACAAAACTTCAAGTCTGCTCCCTACGTTCTCCCATCTTCATTTATTTCTTTTTGTCTTTGCTGAAGGAAGACATCATCTCTGTATGGCAAACAGGCATCGGACCAGAGAGATTGTCACACTACAAAGGAGTAATGAAATAAAGAGTTTACCTGTGTCCTGGGCTCATGGAAGGGCTCCAAGAGGAGTGAACTCCAAATAGAGATCCTTCCTCCATAGGAGTCAGCCCTTAAATGGGGTCTAGGAGGGGGGGAACCAGGCTCCACCCCTTCCGGTCACTCAGGTGAAACTGTGTTCACCTGTGCCCCTGCAGCTGATTCAGCGTTCGTCTCAGGCGGTCAATCAGAGGTTCAGGCCATGATTCAACAGTTCCCATACAATATGCAATCCCAGAGCAGTCTCATCCACGATTGTGTGCATGAGAAGTGTATGTGAGTTTTAATACCCTGTTAAAATTTTACAACTTCATTGGCCCTCTAAAAACTGTTTGCCATAGGCAGGGTAGAAGCTGTACAGCAACATTCAGTTAAGCTAATTTAATGTTCTATTGCCTGTCTCAAACCTAAACAAAACAAAACAAAAAGAAAAAGTCAACATATGTAGTCGGTGAAGAAAGGCAAAACATTTGTGCTTGACAGTCTTTCAAAAACTGAACACATCACATTAAAAAAATTAGTTTTAAAAGGCAACAGAGAATAGAAAATGGACATTTAGAAATTAGTTTTTATACTTAGCATTGGAAATATGACTCCTATTATTACAGAAAAGCATAACATTCTGTGAAAAGTGGAGCCTGGGTGCTAGCACCTTTTAAAGCTAGCAATGCCATCTAGTTCCCAGAATAGCAAGCAGCACCATCCAGTGGTAATTTTTTTCTATGAAGTTCTTAATTAAGGTCAATTTACACACTACAGAAGTACTGCCTAAGCAGCACATTTAAGACATTTTTCTCTAATGTGCACACTTGTATGTACACACACACATATACAGAGGAAAGACAGATTTTCACCAAGATAGATCTAAAAAATTGGACAACTGTGGTTGTAAAATCAACACTCGGATTAATAAAACAAAATTGTTCTTAGAGCAAACTGGGATCGAACTGAGGATTTTTCTTGCTAATACAGTATTTTTATTTTAATTTAACTTTTCCTATCCTTGCCCTAAAGCACTCCATGCTTCCTTTAAGCTTCTTTTTTTGCAGTTCTGAGAGTTACAGTTCTAACTGTAGTTTATCTAACTGATGCTAGCTGTGTTCTATTGGAGCCTCTTTGTTGGTGGCAGTGTCTCTACTCCACCTAAGTGGTAAAAATCCCAGCACCTTGGCAGTACCAATCCACTGCTGCTTGTAAGGAATGACCTGTAAGATGCCTGCATAGCTGCTTTAAAGACATGGGCCTCTCCAAACAAGTCACATTGGACTCAATGATTCTTGTGGATCCCTTCTAACTTAGGATATTCTATGATTCTGTGATCCTCATATATCAGAGGAAGGAAAGAAATGACTATAAGGTTTCACAGTCCACAATGCTTAATTGCTAGCTCAGTCACAAGCTTCTGTTTGGGCCTCACCAACACTGAGACAATATCCAGAGTAAAGTTTGGAGAAAAATTTCATCCAGGAAACAGGAGGGATGGATCTGCCCTACATGTGGATCTACATGTTCAGTCCAGTCCTCTAGCAACTATCTCAGTCTTTGCCTCCTCCCAAAATTCTATAGGCTTCAGTGCCATGCCCAGTGCATACCGTCCATTCTATTTCTGAAGTATTAATTTCTTGAAAAAGGACTGGCAAGACAGTCCATATTATCTTGCATGTTTTCAGCTGGGGAAAAAAAAAAAAAGCAATAGGAAATATTTGAATAGCAATGGTTCTCTATTCTACTAGTGTCTCCAAATTATCATGGAATCATAGAATCGTAGAATCATAGAATCATAGAATGGCTTGGGTTGAAAGGGACCTCAAGGATCATCAAGATCCAACTCCCCTGCCACAGGAAGAGCTGCCAACCTCCACATTTAATACTAGACCA
>PPHD01026071.1:0-11570 GCA_002909625.1 Bambusicola thoracicus
ATAAAGATACTGAAGAGGACAGGCCCCAACACCGACCCCTGGGGAACACCACTCGTGACCGGTCGCAAGCTGGATTTAACTCCTCAACCACTACTCTCTGAGCCCAGCCCTTCAGCCAGTTCCTTTACCCAGCCAAGAATGTACCTCTCCAAGCCATGGGCTGCCAACTTCTGCAGGAGAATACTGTGGGAGACAGTGTCAAAGGCTTTGCTGAAGTCTAAGTAGACTATATCAACAGCCTTTCCCTCATCCACCAGACAGGTCACTGGATCATAGCAGGAGATCAGGTTGGTCAAGCAGGACCTGCCCTTTGTGAACCCATGTTGGCTAGGCCTGATCCCCCGGTTGTCCTGCGCATGCTGTGTGAAATGTTTTGCAAAGTATGAAACCTCCCTCACAACCTCAGCCAAGCTGTTCATGATATGTCATGTCATCAATTCTCCTTCCCCAGATAATTATTTCTACCTTTTATTTTTAAATCCAGCTGGAATACTCTCCAGTTTCTGCTTTGCAGCCCAGTTCAGCTGCTCTGGGAGGTGTGGCCTGTCAGGTGAGCGCTGCCGGTCTGCCTGCTTTGCTCCACTGGAGATGACACAGCAGTTAAACCACATATGACATTTACATGACATTTAACTGTAAAAGAAGATTCTCCTGCCTGAGTGAAGGAGGGGAATTTTGCAATGTGGTGTTGCAAAAAGCAGTCCTCTTACCCCAGCTGACATGATTTTGCAATATACAGTACAGAGCGCACCTGACTGAGCAAGCACTCCTCAACCCTTCCTCCTCAAACACAAGCAACAGTTGCTTGAAGGATACCAGCAATGCAACACCGTGATATTAGAAACAGCGGGGCAATCATCTTCCTCATAAGGATCTGACATGGACCTGTACTGCAAAACCTGGCTGATTCCAAGCAGCCTTACCGATACACACTTATACTTAAAAATAGAGCCTGAAATGGTCTTCTCTGGAGCACTGTTAAATAAATAAACTGCAGAGATGTTCTTTAGCCCAGAAAAATAAATCTTAAAACACTTAACATCAACTTAGTCTTCACAAGGTTAACAGATCAGATAAAAACAGCCAAAACTACAAGAGGTGAATACAGCATGAAGTCAGCTTAAATAATTCCAGCCGCAGTTCTGGCTGGCTGTTTTATTGTGTGTGACTAATTTAGGACTCATCCCAGAGAAGCCACATCCTCCAGCTGCCCTGCAGCTCTGCCGCCCACAGCATGCACCACGCATACTCAGCGCTGCCTGTGTAGGGTGCACCCTTTGTCTACAACCACTTGGCTTACAGGGATAAAAAACGCCAAGAGGAAATTGGGCTTAAGCAATGGCTTTACCATAAGCCTAAGTATGGAAAGGCATAGGAGTATTTTGTTTGGTTGGAGTTTCTATACTTACACCCAACAGACCGTGACAGGGCCAGAGTTTGCTCAATATAGTTTATAATAGTGGGAATAAAAGCTTCACATGTTCATACCTGCCTGACCATAACAGTGACAGCTGAGTCCTTCTGCAGGGAAAGTAGGGAAAGGCAGTGATAATTGCACCAACTACCAGAAATAGCATGCATTCCATACTGACAAAATACTTTTGTTCTTTGCTATAGGCAGAACCTCTTGCTTCAGTTCCTGCTGCCCAGCTGTTTCTTGGCTGCCTAGTTATGACAGTCAATGACTGTAGTTGCCAATTTGCTGATACTTATGTCTCAGCAATCCAAATTCTTTTTCAGATCCATTTTGCATCTATTTTACTCTTCCCTTCTCAATCTTGTCTCATATAACTCCCACAACACAATGTTCCTTTGGCCATTTATAAACGTGGGTCTGTCTTCCTCGCTGTGATTTTATGAATATTACATCACTGTCCTCTTATTTGCACTTCCTTGGCGTTTATGGTTTTTGATGCTTGCTCCAACTTCAGATCCTACTGAGAGCTGCAGATGATGAAATACATGTAGCTCCACTACGTAAAAATTAATCCTAACTGATCAGGTTTTGCAATGAAACTAATTAGCTTGAAGATTCATTGTGAGATCTGCAACCTGTGAGCTGCTGCATGTCTCAGGACTGAGAAAAGTGTATCTACATATTTAAAAATGTTTCTAAAATAAGATGGAGCTCCTTCTAAAGTGTTTTACCTGCTATACACTTCCATTTTCTTTGATATTAAACCCATTTCCACTAGAATGTTTCTGGCAACGTGTCAGACTGGCCATGCATCTTACAGAGTGTATTCATTATTTACACAAAGCAGTGTCCCAGGTCAGCATTTTGAGGTGCCCAGTCAACTTGAAGCTACTGCTATATGCTCCACATGGAATAACACTTCTCAAGGAGCATGCCAGCTCCTAGAGATAACACATCTGTAATCAAAGATAGAAAGACAAATGCAGATGCCACATCAAGCTGTGCTCTAGCTTGGCTCCGTTTGATACTGCAAGCTAACTAAATGTCATAGTCAATGGCTCAAGTCAGTCTTCCCGTCTTCCTACCAGACAACTTGTCTCCACCTTAATGAAGTGGTGTTTAATTACTACAGAAGATTGGGGTAGCAATTTATCTTTTCTTTTTATTTTTCTGCACCTATGGAGTTGTAATAGCAGGGAAATAATACCTAGCTCTGTTCTGAAGTCACAGTGCTGTACCCTTGCAGCACTCCAAATTACATGTTCCTTCAGCTCCAAAGCACCACTGCTTTTTCCTGCAGGTGTTTGTTAGTAGTTGTAATAGATATATCCTATAGGACTGATATCGTGTCTTACATCAGTAGCCTGACTATTGAACAACATTGGTGCACCATCTCTTCAGTTTTGTGATGTCCGCAACACAATTTTCTTCACTGGTTTCATTGACAGACAGGTAGTATGTTCCTCGCTCCCAGCCAAATACGTGCTGCCATGCATGGCATGCCAGCAGGAAGAAAGAGCTGTCCTCAGTGGAGAAAAATGGTAGGTCCCCTTACACAGCAACTGGACCTGCATATGCTGACATCAGGAAGCATGTATTCCTCAACAGTAGTTTTGGGATGAGAAGAACAGGACAGTCCTTCAGCTGGGAGGCTCACCCCTGCTAAGCTGCACACAGAAATGGAGAACTTGAGATACAGCAAATTCCTTCTGAGGGAAACACATCAGCCATTTGCTAAACAGAGCTGTCACGCCAATACCACACCTTCTCTCATAGCCAAAATCTGAGATACTGTGAAAAATTACTAAGGTTTACTCCACCTCGTATATCTATATATGTGTCCATGTGTGTAAAAATGCCAGAGCTAGGTATGCTAGCACTGCAGATTTGGAGGAGCCAAGCTGAAGGTGCCAGTTCATCCTACCAGCTCCAGGGGCAGGTGAGGTCAGAGCAGGTGTGTGCTGGGAGGACGAGATGATGAACTGTACAAACAGTATTTACAGAAAGCTTTTGATTTCCTCTGTTACTGGTGAGTATCCTACAGAGAGAAACTGCTGGAGAATGCGAGGAGTCTACCTGCTAAAAACAAGGAAGGGAATTCAAGGGCACCAGCGAAGGAACGTGCATTAGTAGAAAAAATAAGGACATACTAGATGAAAATAAAAACCAAACCAACAGTGTCAGCCTGCAGGAAACAGAATCAGATATGGCAAGGCATGAAATCAGTTTCAACTGTCATGGGACGTAGAAGACAACTAAAGAAGTTTGATAAAAGCAATAGAAATTAAAATACAACAAAGAAAATTGCAGACACTGGAAAATGCAGGAAGAGCCCATAAAAAGTAAATGCAGAAGTATGACAATAATAACTCCAATAGGTCTAAATAATGAGTGAAGAATGGTAGCATGATTGTTCAAAGCAGGGGGAAAAAAAAGGTGGTTGAAATATATTTTAGATGTGTGGTGGGACCTGATGAAACTTCTAAGAGCCACCAGGCCCTAAGCAGAAGCAACTTGAGATCACCAGTGATCATTGTCCAGCTCATGGAGAGAAGAGGACAGTTCAGGAGCATTTGAGAAGACCAAGTGTCTGAGGAAAAGGGATCAGTGAATTATAAGTCAAATGGTATAACGAATTACCAAAAAGCTCACTAGAATAACTTATTAAATAATCAGGGAACAGTCAGGGAACAAAGTACTTAAAAGTTCACCTAGCATGAACTTGCCACAAACAAATCGTGTAAAATCAATCTGATTTCTCTATTTAACAGTCTTGGTGGATAACAGGGAAGCTGTGAATGTGACAAATTAAGGGTTGTTGGTATTATTTTTTTTGGGGGGGAGTGAGGGGATGTTGAATTGGTTTGGCTATTGACACAGTTCTATATGATACAAGAAACCTGAAAAATGGAATGTAAATATACCTGCTATAAATGCATACAGAACTGCAGCAAAAGCCCACTTCAAACTGTTGCTTGCTGCTTTTGCTGCTCAGCTGCCGGGGCTTGTCACTTGGGGCTGGTGTCTTCTGGGCACGTATCTAGTTAATGATTTTTCTATTAACTGTTTTGAAAACAAAGTGGGAAACACTCGGAATTAGAGGACTCTGCACTGCTGGGAAGGCTTTCACTCAAACACTACGAACCACGTTGGAAAGCTGTAAACAAGAGTCTACATGGAGTAAGGAAAGCAATAAAAGATTTAAAAGGCACAACCTGTGAGACAGGGCTGAATGGGCTCGTGTATTCTGGGAAGAAAGACTAAAGAATACTGTTTTCCCAAGCAGGTGGAAGATTTTTTTCTTCTCTTTACACACTGTCAAGGAAAACATAGTATTCTCAGTGAAGGATCTCAGCTAAAACCATAGCTCAAAAACTGCTGACTGGAACAGGCTGCATCATGCAAGATACGAGGAATCCCAGCACATTTGTTTGCACACACAGGACTGATTTCTGTAGACCCTGTGCTGGCACAAGTTGAACCACCGTTGAGTAGCAACTCCTTCAAAACCCTTTTGGATTCCCTTTTCTGCTTTTAAGTAAGCAGCCTAACTAGTCCATAGATACACATCGGAGCTTTTGTAATACAGCCTATAAAGGGTATTACAACTCTTGCGCCCACACTGCCGAATGAGGGCGGCTCATATCACATGCCAAGGACGCGGGCGAAGGGGAGGTTGTGCCCAGACTGTGCCTTCCCTCAGATCTGCTCCTCTTCAAGCAGGTAATGCAGCAGAGAAGGGCTGGGCGGTATTTTTCCAGGAAGCAGAGAGCAGGGAGTTGCTGTGGGTTCCTGTGCTGCCTGCACGGCCCAGGCTGCACCCAGCTGCCAGCCCAGCTGGTAATGGTGCTGCAGGCCTTGGGAAAGCAGTTGCAGCAGATAAACATCCCGTTTCACTATCTCCAGTACACCGAGCAAAGATAAGGAGTCATTCACATACGGGTATTTGTTTGACCGGCCCGAATTTTATGGAGAGGGTATTATAGCAGGGTTAGAGTTTATCTGTCAGTCTAAACAAGCAACCTCTGCGAGGGCAGGAAATGGAAAGTGCCTGCAGGCGCCAGGCCCGGCGTCCTGGGCGCGATGGGGGAATGCTGAATCCTGCGCTCTCTGACCGCAAACCCAAAGTTCGCGTACTGGGCCCTTACAAGCATGACTACCCTTAGCAGAGCACCCCAACCCTCTCTCCCGCACCCTCCCGTCCAAGCTGACGCCAAACGCCCCAACCAGCCCCTAAGGAGAGCCTCGCCCCAGGCGGGGGCGGGACGAGCCTCCCTAGCTAATGAGGAGCCAGCAACCGAGCCGCGTGTCCAATAGCGGCTCGGCAGGGCTCCGCTCGGCGGGCTGTGGAGGAACGCCGGCTGCTCAGCCGACAGCCGCTCCGCGTCGCACTTCGCGATCGCGCCCCTCCCTTCCCGCCGCGCCGCTTTACGGCGCTCCGCCTTCCCCTCCGACCTGAGCGCCGCTCCAGGCTCGGCGGCTTGCAGCGGGCGGGAGGCGGGGCCGCGGCGGCCAATGAGCGCGGGGAGCGCCGCGCTGACGGAGGGGGCGGTGGCGCGGGCGCTGCCGTAAAGCGGCCGGCGGCGCGGAGGAGTCGTCTGCGGCGAGGGCTGCACGCGAGGCGGGCGCTGCCCGTCTGTTGCCGGGCCGCCATGGCGGGGGCGCTGGCCCGTAAGGCCGCGGACTATGTGCGCAGCAAGGAGTTCCGGGACTACCTGATGAGGTGAGTGACGGGGGGATGCCGACCGCCCCGGGGGTTTGACCTTGAGGCGGGCGGGTAGGAACGGGGAGCCGCGGACGGACGGGCCGCGAGCAGAGGGCTGCGAGGCTCGGCGGGACTCTTCTAATGACGTTAGGAAATCTCTCTTTGTGCCGCCTACAGCGGTTACGGCTGCTGTTCGTTGTGCAAGCCCGTGGGAGGGCATCTGCTGGTGTGAGGAACGGCCCTGATTGGGGCAGCTGGGATGGGCCTGCGTAGGAGAGAGCTCTGTGGCGAGCAGCGTGCTTGCTGCATGGGGCTCTGTGTGAGGTCGGGGATAACGCGAAAGCAGCGACCCAAATACAGGAAGAGCGAGAACACCTTCATAGTGACATGGCAGCCAGAACAGGCCTCAGCAGGGATTCCTTCTGGAAGTTCTGAGGGTATCCTGTAAACTCGGTGGATGCTTTGTGACATTAACGCTTCGTTGTGCTGGCATTCCTTTGGAGCATGTATGTTGTGGTAATGCATCCGTCTGCTCTGTAATAAAGGAAAGCAACCAGCTTCTGGAACAACTAACTGCTCCCTAACACCACCAAGGTTATCTGCTGAAGTATCACTTTCCTTATCGAAGACTTAAAGGCAGCTGAAGAAAAACAAATCAGTTATATTTCATCCTGGTTCTGGTTTTGAAGTAAACAAAGTATCATAAAGAAAACACGCACAGGATTCTTGCTTTGTGGCCTGGGTTCTGTCTCTTGTCCTTTTATCACTGGGTGTGCCATGAAGCCAGCTGAACCACCCGGGGCAGTCTTTCAGCCTTGTTCCTGCCCTAGGAAAGCAGTACAGGCTCTTGGTTGTACTTCATACAGTGCACAGAGTTTAGCTCGCTGTCAATAAAAGGCTGCAGTCTTCTGCTGTAGCAGAAACACAGTGTGTCTACTTAAGAGCTGTATCCCAGTATGTTCCTTCCTGAAAGCTCTTGTTTTTCCAGGCTGAAGGACTCTGCATCTTGCACAAAACTCCTTTCTTGCCCTGCTCTTATAGCTTTGAGGAAACTCTTGCTCTGAGTCTATACTGTCTGCTCTAGAAATCAGTATCTAATCACTTCAGTAATCACAGTGAGGCTTTAAAGTGTGTAATTTCTTAATGAGAAACAATGACTAGGGATCCTGCTTGCAACACCTAGGTTGTACATCTTCGTGCTTGACCTTTGTTAGAATAACCACAATTGCCCAAAGCAGTGGAATGGATTATGTAGTGAGTTGTCAGCTGTTATGTCTTAGTGCAGTCAGTCCTTGCAGGGGTCCATCAGGATAAGTAGCTTCAGTTTCAGCTTTGTAACTCAAAATCGTGAAAGCTGGTGTAATGAACCCATACTGCTTTTCTCAGGTGGCTACGTCTGGCATTACATCATGAGCCAGCTTCTGGATCTTGCACAAAGAAAAGATAAATTGCTTTTAAAACTGTCATAAATAATTAAATGTTCTGCCAGTTTCACTTCTGGCTTTTCTGAAGTGGTGTTTAATAGGGATTTGAATGACTGTAAATCATGTAAATATAGATTTGCCCTAATAATGTCTTGAGGTTTTAAAGTAAACGTGGTGAGGGTGTAAGCTCTAGGTACAGCTTCTTTTCCTCCTCCTTGTAAAATGAAGCAGCAGTGTTAGCTTAAAACAGCTGCTTGGCATATCAAGGTTTGACATTTTTAGTGCAAAATGCTCTCTTTGTCAGAGGATTGAATGTAATTGTTGGAAACTCTAGACTTGGAGTGGTATCTCTTCAGGAGCAGATGTATGCAGTTGAACTGTATGTGGAATAAGGATACTACAGTAGAGCAAAGCAGAGCTTTGGGGCTGGGTGCCTGTTTCTGGAGGAGCTGCGTGACCTTGTTCTGCCCTCTTCTGGGAACATAAAAGCTGTTCCAGTGTCGCGTGAGCACGGGGATGGCTGTAAGACCTTAGCCAGAACTGTTAGCAGCTGGCAGCATGGTTCTATTTTAGGCTTCTGCATGCATGTGAACAACTTGCAACCTTAAAAAAGAAGGTTGGATCCAGCCTGACCTCTGAAGTAGGCCTGACTGCCTACTTAGCATAGCCATTTGGTTGGTGATCGTGGAAACCGTTATGATGGGGATGACTGATAGTAGTATAGATCAGTGTTAATAGTTCTGGTAATTACATGATTGCTTAAATGAAACCCATACATTCCTGGTGTGTACATGGCATGTTAGATCACTGAATATGTTATAGCTCATATTTAATACAGCCGTGGTTGGCCTGAGCTTAGTGACAGCAAGAGCTCTGGCAATGTTTAGTTTGATTTACTTAAGTATAGGTATATGGAGAATTCATTGACTTCAAAGCTTTTACAGAGTAGCTATAGAAGTTTAGCTTTGTTCTAGTCTAATCTTAAAGGCTTTTGACATCTGTTTTAAACTAGCTTAGGGTGGGATTTTGGATGCTTTGAAGCCTGCAGGGCCAGGAAGGACTTTCCATGGACCATAAGGAGGTTTTTGTTTAGTGAGGTAAATGACACTTCAGCACTGAACACTTCTCATTGTAACAGCTCTTGAAGGAAATAGACAGTTAAATTAACCAGGGTTATTGCCAAGATAATTTACTGACTTGTCTTTCATTTCTTGTGAGCATCAATCATATATGAATTATGAAGGAAACTAATATATATATGTTTTCTTTTTGTCTCCCATTTGCTTTTTTGAATGGCAAACAATGATGGCCTACTTCAACAGCACGGTAAGGAGCGGGGAAGGGACTTTGTTTCATTTTCTTGCATGAGTTCAGTAACTTGTAAACTTTTTCTGCCTCAGCACTGTTACTGAAGTTGCCTGCATGTGAAAAGCACCAGGAGTGGTGCACTAATAATGCTTAATTGCAGATCTGGGTTTTATGTGACTGAACATCAGCTCCTTCAGACTGTCTCACAGTAATCACTAGAAAATCAAAGGGGCTTTACCTTTTCCTGTTTTCTTCACTAAGGAGATCTAATCCATCTAGAGCCACTCTTCTAGATAGCAGAAACAGTGGTAGTGTGGCAGCAACTGAATTACCTTGGTTGACTTAATTTTTTTAACCAGCTTTACTCAGACAATATAGTACCATACAACTCTATCTGCAGAGTTTTCTTTAACGTTTCAGTTTGCACCTGAAACTGTAAGTTGATATCTTAGACCTGTTATGTTCTGAATCATACAGTTGAGATGGCCCTTAATAGTAATGATCATAATGTTATGGGAAACTCGCTCATGTCAGTACACCCAAGACAAACAGGATAGGTGTACTTTAATTATTGTTTGTGAAAGCATCAAAAGATTGCTTGCCTGCAGGCACTTAAAACTGGATAACCATCTCAAGTCAAAAGGCTTCACTCCTACCTCCCTGGTCAGCAGAAGAAAGTTATTGCTGTGGCACCTCAGGTTGATGATGGTTCTGCAGTTGCATTTCTACAGTAACTGGTGCTGGAGGCGGTCTGCAGTATATCATATGTGTTGTAATGGCAGTTGCACAAAAACATGACGTTGACCCTAACTGCCTTTTAAACCAAAAGTCAGCAGTAGTCACAGAATGGCCTGGGTTGAAAAGGACCACAATGATCATCAAGTTTCAGCCCCCCTGCTATGTGCAGGGCTGCCAACCACTAAACCAGGCTGCCCAGAGCCACATCCAGCCTGGCCTTCAATGCCTCCAGGGATGGGGCATCCACAGCCTCCTTGGGCAACCTGTTCCAGTGTGTCACCACCCTCTGAGTGAAAACAGTGACAGGGTTAGAGCCTTAACGACCCGTTTTCTGAAACTGAAATTGCCATTTCAGGAGTTTTATTTAAACAGTAGAGGTCACAAATGTGTCCTGCCTCACAAGTTACCTTTTGTGCTTTGATTTAGTATGATAATGTGGACACATTTGTCTTAGTCTATCTTACTGTGCAAATTGTGGCTATGTGATTAAACACCTGTTATTGGCTTACTTGCGGTCCTTTAAATAGTTTCATTAAAGAATTGGAAGAAAGTATCCTACATGCTGCTGACGTTTTTACTGTAAATGCTCTTCTGTTGCAGCAAATATTTTGCGCATAAGTTACAGATGCATTTGTTTACACTATCTCTACATACCTATGAAGTAGAGATACCATGTAACCATGCAGCTATTCTCAGCTGTGCCATTTTCTCACTTGAGAGGCTTTAACTGTTAAAGGTGTTAATTTTTCCTATCAGCGGAAATACAGTAAAGATAAATGCATTTGCTGCATCCCTTGAATGTCCACCGACAGTTGCAAAGTATTAGAATATCTCCAGTATCCCCATTAGGGGAAGAGACAAAAGCATGAGCTTAATGGGTATCTGCAAAGCTTTTTTCTTTCCTTCTTCTACAGCACTTTTGGGGGCCAGTAGCCAACTGGGGACTTCCTGTCGCTGCTATTAATGACATGAAGAAATCTCCTGAAATCATTAGTGGCCGAATGACATTTGGTAAGTACTGAGTCAAGCATCTTCTCAGTGAACTAACTATAGAACACCAATTCCTCACTTAAAGCGGTGTGGTATTCATAATTTCTTATTAACTGATGATCAGAACAAATGCAGATATCAAAAATCTGGCAACGTAACCTTGGAAGCCACTCATACTGAGTTACCAAAGAGTTGCAATGGTCTTTCGTGGAGCTTTTCAGTAACTTCTTTTTTTTTTGTGCAGAGTCCTGGTGCATAGTTTTGGTCACCAGACTGAAGTATTAATTGTTTTGATATCCTCCGCTACTGCATGCAGTAGTTCAGAATGCATCTTTCCCAGTGTTATTCTTTGCATCAAGGATACTGATACAGTGTGATTGGTGTGAGACTTATATATAATCAGTGACATTGATGAAACAGTAGTGCTTGGTCTGTGGGATGCTAAAAACACCTGGTGTAGACTAACTCCTTCCAAGCAGTTGCCTGAATGTCAGGAGGCTATTATGGCTCTTTAAATGCGATGTAAGAATTTCATTTTAATACATCAGCAACAATTGTTCTGCCTTTTTTTGCATGTATGTAGCCTTTCCCTATGTGTCTGTGTATTTTCAGTTTTTCTGTATTTTCATAAAACAGGTAATTCACGTTACTAAACAGGTACTTCAATACTAGTGTAATTGCAGTTAAACTGATTTAAGGAATTAACAAGCTAATTCCAAGTAATTCTTCTCCCCCAAGCAAGATACCATTGGGTTAAGGAAATCTATAGCCTCATCTATACTAGATTCTTCTTAGAGTAATTCAATCTATTAATCTACTACCCTAGAGATGAAAGACCAGTTTAAATATTGTCTCCAGCATAGTGATAGTGTTTTGCAAATAACTTTTGGTGGCAGATACCCAGCTCAGTGAAGTTCAGACACTTCAGACAGAAACAGAGCACACAGCAGTTCTGCCTTAGCTGCTTTAGCTCCTGCCACAAAAAAAA
>PPHD01026072.1:0-11570 GCA_002909625.1 Bambusicola thoracicus
AAGAGCAGAGTAGAGGGGGACAATCACCTCCCTGTCCCTGCTGGCCACCCGTCTCATGATGGAGCCCAGGATACCATTTGCTTTCTGAGCTGCAGAACTTATTGAAATAAACTATAACTGGTTTCTGAAGAAACGATATATGTGTGATTGCACGCTCTGGAAGCTGACTTTGCACAGGTAAGAGATAAGATGAAGGTAGTTTGATAAATACAATTTATGGATGCAACTGATTGGTTCGGTTTATGTCAATCCAGTGACTAATGGGAAAGAACTTCCAGGCAGTAGGAGAGCTGTTGCTTGGTTGATGCTGCCTGACAAACTCTGGTTCTGTGGGCTTTCTGCTATACTGATGTTGTCACTCAGATGTGAAGTAAAAACAGACACAATTTTAATCCATAAAATGGAGAGAGTAATATTGTATTATTCATAACAAATTCTCTGAATTTGTTACATGCTGCATAACTGAGACAGAAGGGGTGTTCTCCCCTTGTTAACATCCTTCATATTCTCTTCTATGCTGCCACTAGTTTTCCATTGCAAAATACCTAGATATGTCATTTAATTTGCTTTACAAACCTTAAGTTTTGCAGTTGTCCAAATTCTTCTTGATGAAATTCTCAGTCATGGTGCTGAGTTGATTTTAGCTTTAGGGTTTAAATGGGTGTTTATTATTCTCAATTCCTAAGAGTCTAATTAAGAGCTTGTCAGCTTTTACTTACAACTCTACTTGCTAAGGCATTACAGAACTGAGTCTGCCAGTCTTCGGATGACTGAAATTTTTCATGGCAAGTGACTGCCTTCTCTTGAGTTGTATGTATGCATCCATTTTCTAGATAATGTACCAGCCTCTCCAAAGCCACTACAGCATGTGATGGTGCCCCTGCAAGTAGAGACAAATTAGGTCACTGGGCACTGCCTAGATTAGAATATTTAGGAAGAGCCATGATGTGGCAGGACAGGAAGAATTCTTATGTTCCCACTTATTTGTCACTAATGAGCAAAAATGACCTATTATCATATACGTGGCTGTGATTCCTGCAGAAATGTTTGGGCTGGTTCCACAGTTTGATCTATATCCAATATATTTTATTGTTTTTGTTTCTAGTAACTTTTGCAGCAAGTGTCTGAAAGATGTGATAGTAATTACAATACATTCAATATTTTAATTGGAAAGGAAATTTTAAATATGGAATTGCTTCTGGCACAAATATAAATTACTTGTGCACTTGAATTCTTTCTTTTTTCCTCTCCAAAACCAACTGCAAAATTTCCAGTTCTCTGGGTCATGAAAATATCACTTTGTGTTCTGAATCCGATTACTAGCCTTGTTTGAAGGAAACAAACTTGAAGCATTGCAGTTCTAATATTGAACAAAAATATCTAATACTCACTAGCAGTAGTCATCTTTGTTCTTTCACCTCTCACTGCCTCCTAAACATTGTTTCTTCCTTTTTCTCAAGCTTCTAGGCACCCTTCTCTTGGAAGGAGTGAGGCCTCCTATCTCTTTGGGTGTTTCAGTTCCTGCATTGGTGCTTCTTTCTGCAAGTCTCAATCATAATAGACAGCAGTGTTGTGAATTTTTAAGGTAACTGTAATCCTTGTAGTTAATGACATGTTCTGAGGCAGTATCAACTCTTCCATGCTAAAATAAGACTACTGAGTTCAGTTTTCTTATTTCAAAGCACTGAGAACAAAAACATACTATTTTTGCAAATATTCTGTTAGTATGTACATGAGGGCATATTATTCTAGGAGAATGTTTCTTGTGATTATTTTCTGAAATTAATAAACACATTCTTTTAAGTACTTACTTTTCCAGTGTGGCTGTTATAATGCCATTGTACCCTCTGCTGAGGGTAGTGCAGATTTACACAACAGCCTCCCTTTATTGAGTTTATGTTGCTGGAAGTTAGACCAAAAAAAAAAAAAAATTAGATGTAAATTGAGCACATTTGTCCATTGAGATACAATGAGCATACTGCATAATGATACCACTTTTATAGTCACATTTCAAATAATGAGTACACTTCATTTTGACCTCTTTGTTCTAGTGCTGAAAATAGATGTCAGCTGCTGAATAAGCTTCCATAGTGTCACAAGAAAAGTTTTTTATTCAGGAACCTAAGAAAGTTACTCTATTGAACAGAACCAATAATAATTCTGAAAAATGTTCAAGTTTTTTTTGAGATTTTGCCACATTCAGTTTCAGTAGACATGAAAGTGAGTGCTTCTGCCTAGACGTTTGCAAGGTGCTCTAAGCTATCGCTCAGGATGAGCGCTGAATCTATGCAGCTACACTATAGTAGCTAACATGTAATGACAAATATTTTCTTTGCCAAAGTATTTGCTTAACTTTTAGGAAAAACTCCTGATTAATCTCTTTCCCCCAGGGGGGAAAAAAAAAAAAAATCATGTTTATGAGAAGCTTACTTTTGTAGTGCACAAAGCATGTGGCTCAAAAGGAACCTCATGTTCAGGATCGGATGATGGGATGGAGAGTTAACAATTTTGGTAGTGAGTCTTCTTACTTCTTATTGATGCTTTCCATTTCATACAGCTATTAGATGGTGCAAAACTCAGTTCCTCTGACAGTTTGCAGTATTTCTGTTCAGTGTGTAGATCATGAATAATATTTTGTTTGTCTCATAATTTACTCCCAAGCATATATTTTCTATTTGTTTATACAAATGATGGCAATAGTTGACTTCCCTTCGTCATACTTCCTAGCAATCTCATCCAATATCAGAGGAACTTCAGGCAGAGTCTGGAAATAATCAAGGCAGAAGAAAAGTTAATAAACTTCAAGCACGGAGAGCACTGTTTTAAAAAAAAGTCAAAATTTAAGTTTACAACTGATTTATTGTATGCTCTCTGATTCTACTTGGTCTCTGTAACACTGTGTTTGTTCATTCCGTGTGCACTTGGGTATGTCTGAGGTACTTACCATGCTGACTTTATTTCAGTGATGTTAATTCTCAAAATACCTCTACTTAAAACTGAAAGACGTTTGCTTGATTTTTACTTTCTCACTCTGCTCATGAGGAAAGGTCTTCACCTAGTCCAACCCATACCAAAGTAAGTGACATATGCAAGGCTCAAGTGCATTTACCTCTTACGGTACAGATCCTTTTCTGTTTTTTCTCCTCTTTTAAAGGTGGCAAACTAAGATAAGAGGAAGCTTACACCATTGGTAAGCAAAGAAAAATACATAGACTCACTGCATGGAATTTCGCATTATATCGCACTATTTGTCTGAGTTGTCATCCATTGATTTGCCTAGGTATCATCAATGGCCTTTAATGCAAGGATTTAAATCTGTTATTTTTTTTCTCTACTTCACTCTATTCAGTGACTCAAAGATATCCTTCCAAATGTTGCTTATACTTTATTTGATCTGAGCAAAATGTAACAGATTCAGTGGAAAGCTGTTTTGAAGTACTTGATGATAGCAACTTTAAGTTCTCATGTGCACGTATGTATGTGAGCATGCTTACTTTAAGCATGCAAGTTGTTTAAATTGATATTTCCCTTGATAGATATTTCTATAATTCTGTTGATTTTATATTGTTTCTTGTTGATTTTTTCTCTGCCTTTTTCCCATAACTTACTGTGATTCCTCTGATCACTGTGACTATAAAGATATGCTTTCTATTTTGTTTTCTTTGTTTTTGTTTTTTTGTTTGTTTGTTTTGCTACGGTATTGTAAAGGCTGAGGGTGTGGAAATGCAAAACAAGCAAGGGAAATTACCTGGTAGGATTAATGCATGAGGGGAAAGCTATGTGGTCTAGTCAGTTTATTAGCTCTTGTACTCTAGTATCGGAGTACTATATTATTGCCCAGTGTATGAGCATATAATTAACCTGACTACACTGATTCAAAAATATTTTTTATATTTTTAACCATTAACGCTTGTGTAAGAAACAGTATAATCAACACTACAAGGCAAATGATTATCTCTGTACTCAACACTGGTGAGCCTATACCTTGGGTATTTTGTTCAGTTTTGGGTCCCTCAGTGCAAGAGAGTTGCCCTGGAGCATGTCCAGAAAAGGACAATGCAGCTGGTGAGAGATCTGAAGCATAAGTCTTATAGGGAGTGGCTGAGGGAACTGGAATTGTTTCGTCTGGAGAAGATGCTCATGGGAGAACTTATTGCTTTCTATAACTATCTGAAGAGAGGTTGTGAGAAGGTGGGGATTGGTCTGTACTCTCAGGTAACAGTGACAGAAGGAGAGGTAATGGCCTTAAGTTATGCCAAGTGAGGTTCAGGTAGGATACTGGGGAAAAAGTTATTCTTCAGATAACTGGTGAATGTTGGAACGGTCTGCCCAGGGAAGTGGTAGAGTCACTGGAGGTCTTCAAGAACCACACAGATGTGGCACTGAGGGACATAGTGGGCATGGTGAAGGTGAGTTTGTAGTTAGGCTAAATGACTTTAGTAATCTTTTCCAACCTTAATAATTCTGTGACTATGACCATAGCAGCTAAATGACTCTGATCTCAAAGCAGAAAGGATGTGTTCAAAATTGCTCTTTCTAATTTTCTATAACAGACACAGAAAAATATCAACATGTGGAAAGTATAATTACAAAACTTTGTAACTATGTTATTATTCCACATTAGTTCTTGGAAAACATACTTGGTCAAATGAACTTGCCTGTCTGATCATATTTTTTGTGGGAAGGACAAAGTAAAATATAGGACATGTTTCACTTCAAAATGACTTTCTCGGCGTTTTTACTTTTTTGCCCATTTTAACAAAATGTGGATTTTGCCCTAAGAGTATGGCACATAAGCAGCTCAGTCTAGAGGATCTAAAGAACTTACTATAAAATGTAAGAAATCCTGTGTAGAGGTACAACAAACAAACAAACAAAAATAAAAAACAACAACATAAAAAAAAAAAAACAACAACACATCTAGAACATATCTTCTGTGACCCCTCAGTAATTTCTGTTGAGTCTTCACTTCCACAAAACAATCTGTTCCTATCCCATCTGTGAAGTGGCCTTTGGAGCACTGACCTTTTGTGCTCTGTCACAGACTTGAGGACTATACCCACCTGTGGTCTAATATGGGCACAATCATGATACTTCTGTGTTAAAATCTGGGACTCTGGCCTAGATCACTCTTCTAGTCAGCATGTTACTGTGATTAGCCGAGAAATATGGATGCTCCTGTCAGAGCCTGGCTGGGCTTCTTTGCACATCTTGGCCAGAAAGGGTAGTAGAGGATCTGATTTATGTTGGGAACTGAATTTTGTGTGAAGTCACTAAAGAAGAGTAATGAAAAAACCTTCCCTCTCTCCACCCCATGGTGCTTTCTGTAAAGTAAAGAGCAATAAAATGTTTTAAAGATGTCCTCAGACAACCTTATTTGCCTCACAAAGCTTTTATTGGTAAATATCTCCTGGCTGATATTGTAGTTTTGCAGGCTGAGTTCAGTGTACCATCATAGTCTGAACAGCATCTTGCATATCTGATGTATCACCTTGATAGTAGTCAGCCTGTCTCATAAACTCAAGTGTTTTTACTGGTTTATTTCATAGTTCATTAAAAGACTCACATTTTCCTCCAACAGCTGAGTGGCAAATGAAAATACTACTGGGTTGCAGAGACTGTGCTGCTAAGTAATTCTAGCCTAACTGGCCATGCATCTAGTAAGCGGTAAAATCATTAACTGTGACAGTGCTGCTATTAATAACATCTCATTCTTCTTTGTGGTAGCCTGCTTGACTTCAGCAGCTTTTTTCTATGCATATTCCTTAACATTATTTTAAATTATTCCCTAAAAAAAGAAAAGGGGAAGGATTTAATTCATCTTCTTATAAACAGCCCTGATGCTCTGTCTTCATCTATGTACTCAAAATTTAGACAGGAAATAAAGCTGAATTATTTACTTATTTCCAAAAGGCATTCTTATGCAAGGCTTGATTTACCTTGATTAATGTAGCAATTTACTACACATTTCAAAAAATGTTGGTGGTATTTTTAACTCTAAATATGTTTGGATACCTTAGCATTCCCTACCATATTCTATCAAAGCTGTTTAGACTTCAAATGCTATTGAATTTTAGCAGATACAGTGAGATTTTATTTAAAACATGTTTTGATAATAATACTCATTTAGTTTTCATGCTGTGTTTCATTTTTCTTTTTTTTTCTCAGCACTTCTTGGGCCAACCCTTTTGTAGTAATACACTACTTAGATGAAAATATGATTCTTACGCCAGGTAAATCCTGCCCTCAAACACTGTAGGTAGAATGTTGGCTTCATGATATTAAGTAAAAACAGCCAATTCAGTAGACTGAAAATACAAGTGAAAATCTGAAGCGGGCCAGAATTTATTCTTTGAGTAAGCTGTTTCAGTTTTTCCATTGTGTTAATAAAATAAATAAATAAATAAAATGGTGTCAGGAAGTTAGAACAAAAAGCAGCATTAATTCCACTCCCCTCACTCCCAAATCTGTCCACTACCAAAAACCAACTTGCAACAACTAGGATGTAGGATAAGTCAAGTGTTCATTATGAGATTTAAAACACACACTAAAAAAGAAGCAGGCAGACCTGAAGTCTTATTTCCCAATATTTTCCTTTTTTTGAGAGAGAGAGAGAATATAGAAAAATGTCTGTATTGTAAATGCACAATCAAAGCTTTGCTTTTTGTTCTCTTGTCTTGGCTGTTAATTTTCAGAGGCACCAGCCTTTTCAATTTATATATGAATGTTTTTACACTAATGAATTACCATTCATTGGATGTAGTAAGAACTAGATGTTCTAGATTTTTTTAAGGATAAAGTGTATCTGTATGAGCATGTGCAGCAGTACTGATATGGAACAAAGATGAGCTGCTTGATAACTTTGCTTGATCTTCTGGCTTTTTTTCTTATAGTAATTGCTACTCTGCAAACTTTCATTGGGACAAAAAGGTGAAATTGGCACAGCTGCCTATTTCCGAATCCTGAGTGTTGAAGCTGAGCCCAAAAGAAAGCTGGAAGTAGGAAAGGAAATGTAGATATTATTTATCATGGTAATTTATCTACTTATAGGAAAGTATTTAACTGTGTTATACAGAAGTCTAATGTCTGCAGAGTAAATCAGGTTTTCTGGGGAAAATACAGTCCCAATGCATACAGTGAATGAAGAAAATTTTGCAGAGATTAAAATCGGCTTAACATAGGAGTTGAGGCACATCCACTGAAGAGTTAGGTATAAAAGGTAGAGATAAGGCACTGAAACATTAAGATTGCCTTATGAGATCTGTTGTATTAGCAGTAGGGTAATTTCAGCCATATTGTTTGTTGCCGTTTACAGTTTTATGAGCTGAAACAGAGCTATAAATGCGTGAAGTCTGGATACTGAAGAGTGTGTTTGGTTCCAGTGACACTTTAAAGATTAAAAAGTTTTCGAAAGACTAGGTTTGCACAACCCAGCCTGGTGGGAATGGCCACCACGTGTTTGTGGCAGTAGCTCTCTAGTGAGATTTGAAGCTGGAGACAGCCAGCATCTAGTTAGGACATCAATGGAGTGAAATAAAATAATATAGGTTGAATAGCTGTTGAATAGTATAGCTTGAATAGAACTGTAGGTAATGCACTACTCCTTAGACACTCTTGAACCATTTCTAGTTTCTTTTAGGCTTTGCATATAATCATTTTTTTATATTAGGTATAAAAACACTCATAAAAGTTGTCTAGAAACAGTATTGTCAGTGATTTGCATATATATATATTTTAAGTAAGTTTATTTAAGTAAGATTAGAGAATTTTATTTCATGCTTATCTTTAGATTGTCTGTATTGAAACATTTGGATTTTGTCATGGAATATGCAACATTTTCTCATGGCACCATTTCATAGACTGCAGGCATCATACGCAGTTCCGAGTGGCTTCAGTTTATGCTGGATAAGGCTTACAGTGAATAAACTCAGAAAATGGTCGATAAAAGTAATCAAACACATCTTTGGATTCTATTGAACTACTGGAAAGATAACTTTTTCAATACATTTCAGATTCATTTTTTCTTGTTTAAGCCTCTCAGGCTTTTACTTTTTTTTTCCTTCTTCTTTTTTTTTAATTCTACTATTATGTGGAATTATCATGAATTTTAGTAAACAGGGGAAAAAAATCCCTCCAAGAATTGTTCCTTTGTCCTACTTCTACTATATAGTGTGCTACTTCTGCTTTAATTCATCTGATTTTATTATTAAATTGGATGTTTTAAAAAAGTAGGCTTTATGCTGCCATCCTAATTCATTAAGCTACATCCAGTAGTTCACTGTCAATACAAGGAAACCTACAGTTGTTCCTAGGGTTATTCTTATTTTTAAAGTGCTCTTAAAAACACTATCTGCTCTTAAGAGGTTCTCTTCTGAAGCTCAGTCTCAGAACAGTATGCCAGAGATATAAAGCACGTTTCCCCAGGCTCAAAGTCAGTTTCTGATAGACCGTCGTCAGACCTCATTTCTTATAATTTTTTCAACTTAATTTTTCCTAATGTTTCTCCATATCACAATTTTTCTCATTAACTCTTCTCCTAATGGTACCATATCACCTGAGGTGCTTCAGCACTTCAATTCTGCTCAGGCTTTGTATTCTGGTTCAGTGATGCAGGTTGATTCCCATTCATCACTAGCACAGTATTATGCCTTCTTGAATAAATCCCCTACTTTCCTAATGTACCAAATTACTGAAAGCAATTTCAGACACCTCTTCACATTTCTGAGACTGGTCAGTGAACTCTCCCTAGCTTTCCAGAGCTGCAGACCTAGATGCCTAGCTTTTTTTTTTTTTTTTTTTTAAACAAACAAATTACAAGAAAGGAAGAAACCCAGGTGCCTAAACAGGAGCATCAGGGGAATATGCCATACAATATTTAAGACATCTACAGAGGCTGGGCAGATGAGATATGTGATTAACTGAAGACTTCTGGAGTAGCAGACTACTTACACATGATACTTTGAGGAAGCAGGTGTCTGGTTTTCAGGCTTCCACGTATTTCCCCTGAACTGCATCAATTTTTTTTTTTTTTTAAATACAGTCCAAAATTTTCACTTGATTTTTATTCAGATTTTAATGGTTTCATTTGCAGTATTTTTACTAGATACAGTGTATAAAATTGCCGAAATATTTATCTGTACATCGACAGGTCTTGTGAAAAATCATGAGGAACAACCCTTGAATAAATATTGTCAAAGTGAAGAAATTAAAGTGGTGTCTGAAAAAAGAATATTTGTTCTAACAGACATGGAAGAAAAAGCTTTTAATGCTGGCAAGCATTTCTGAATATGCTTTTGTCTGGCACTGGAGGAAAAATTAATTAACTGAAATATATATACATATACATTCCTTTTTCAAGTATGTCTTACACTTGTTTTCTCTCTATATTTCCTTATGTCTGAGCAGTAAAATAGCATTCTTCATTTTTAAAGAACTTCATTTTCTGATGCTTGTAATGTAGAACTATTTTAATTTCCTGTTGGAATACATCCGCTTTGAAATTTCAGATTTTATTTTATTGAAATTCAGAAAGCACTTTCTGAGGATCTTTTTTCTTACAGAAGATCCTCGTCTTAAAGAGGGAGAGTAGGAGAATGAATATCCACTTGTATTAATGCCAAAAATAAAGTAAGGCTGAAGTGTAATTTTCTTTCACTGAGGCAATGAAAATGAGAACGGTTGCTTAAAAACTGCTAATGAAGGACTCAGTTATTAAGAAAAATCTGTGGAACTCAGAGCACCCAGGAAATTGCTACTTATTCATGTTGTGGTGAAATGCATTTGGTCCTATTGGGTAATTTTTTTATGATACAAAGACATAATTACTTCAACTATTGCATAGTCTTGACTCCCACACACAGCTGCACTGGTATTTGGGATTAGGCGTTCAGAAATAAGCACTGTTATGGCCAGATTTCTCCTTATCCACAGTGGGTGAAAGTGGTAGAGGAGAAGATGATATATCTCAGGGAAAATAAGTAGGAGATTCCTTGAAGAGAGTCTGATCATGTTGCCTTATTCAAGGCTTTAAGAGGGATATCTACACTTATATGTTTAATCTGTTCTTTTCAATTGAGAATAAGTGAAGTATTATCCTTCTTTAGTAAGTTCTTTGTTAGTGAAGTGTCATTTCTGTGTTGGAAAAAAACCCTGTAACAATGGCAAATAGCTGATTCCTCTATGCATTTTCACATTTTCACATACTAGTTTGAAACAAAACAGCAGTTCAAAAAGATAGAACAACTAATGATGACTTTAGGTATGTCCAAGGTATTTTCTTGATGAGAGTGAAGCTCTTGTCCTTTTTGTTATTGTAGTTTTGTGCAAAGATATTTTAAGAGATTTGACTAATTTAACAATTGTGACATTGCCTCACATTGTCACATTTGGTTGTTCTATCGTTCATGACAAATACCAGCCCATAAAAAGAAAGAAGCATCTAAATTATTAACCACCTGATCAGCAACTGAATTGGGAATTTTGTTGGGTTATGAATACTGGGAGGTTGTCAGGGAAACAGTAATAACAAACTACTTAGGTTTATTGAAAAATGAAATCTTTTAACATATTTTTTGGTGGCCAATAGCTGAGTTGAATTTGAAAATATTTGCTGAAATGAAAAAAAAATAGTAATGGTTTTGATTTAATACAGAAAATTTAGGTCATTTAGATATTAAATATCGATACATGGATCTCTGTTTTGAATCATGAGACTCTTGTGTTTTTGTCATGTTCCTCATGTTTCTCACCTTTTCCCTGCCCTAAACCATTGATTTGTACCATGTTTGAAGACTTCCTGATATTTTGACAATTTGCAGCCAATTAAATAGTGCTATGGAGCTCTCTACAGGTTAGTTTCCCATATGTGATAAACTGAAGCCCAAGTGGTTCAGGAACCACCATTTGAGAATAACATTTTATGTAAGGCTGTCTGTCCTTTGCTATTCATATACCTTCCAAGACTAGCAATGGGTATTTGCAATGGCTCAGGCCTTCTCCTTTCATTCCGTTTGATAAAACAACTTTGTGGAAAGGCAAACTGAGTTATAGGTAGGAGAAAGTCTATGATCAACTTAAAGAAATATCCAGTCTGTGATTTGGAGGGCTGGAGGGTGGCAAAGAACTTGCAATCCTGCCTGCATTGCCTGCAGATTGGCTATAATAATTTGTGAAATGGAGTCTTTCACAATGAAATATTTCAAAACTCGGTGACAAGGTTATTAAAATTGATTGGTAGTCTATGTAGCTTGCTTGATTTCCCAAACATTTAGCTGTCTGGAATGAATCCTGCTGGAAGGAGGTACAAGAATATCTTTATTTCAAGACTGTTTGCCAAAAGTGATCCTTCTTCACCTGTTAACAACTCTCTGGTCAACAAAAGTAGATAAAGAGTTTCTGAACACTGAACCAAAGAAGTAAGTGTAGATAGCATCAAATTAAGTTGACTTCTGCTAAGACGCTTAGGTAGTGGACAGTATGAATCTACCACTGACTATAACCTATATTCACCAAACATTAAAGGATCTATTATTCAGCAAATGATCTTCTGAAGTTTTGTGCTAAATAGGAGC
>PPHD01026073.1:0-11570 GCA_002909625.1 Bambusicola thoracicus
TGTGTGTGTGTGTGTGTGTGTGTGTATGTGTGTCCCTTCTTTCAGGGATGTGAGCTTATAAGTCTTTTTTCCCTAAATTATAAATGAAGTAACATATCCAATATTACAGGTAGAAAATCCTGTGTCTGTGTTAACCCAGGAGATGAGTAAGCTCTTCTTACAGTCTAAAAATGAGGGTGACAAGTATAAGGTAAGAAAAATCATTTAACACTTTGATTAAATAATAAATGGTAACTTTCAGAATTAGTCAGTTGGTTTCAAGCAATTATTTTAAAAATACAGCCGAGTAAAACAAGCAGACAGAATATTTGAAGCCAAAATTTCAGATTTGGAGAGGCGTCACATAAGAGGTAGGAAAAGAAAAATCAAAACGGTTTCAGAAATCTAAATTTTAAATATCTAATTGGAGCAATCATCCACTTTGCAAAAACAGTTTTTTGAATTGTTTTTTCCTCTGAGGACATTGATAAATTCATGGTTGTTTTTGTACACTGCTGAGTTGGTTCACTGGACTAAAGTACCCCATGGGTTATTTTACTGTAGGTGTTATTTAACACGCATAGCAGTTGGAATGAGTCACATCCAGACTGGATGTGGCTCTGGGGAGCCTGGTCCAGTGGTTGATGACCCTGCACATAGCAGGAGGGTTGAAACCAGATGATCATTGTGGTCCTTTCAACCCAGGCCATTCTATGATTCTATGATTTTTCTATGATAATTATTTAAAGTTCATCTAGGTATGCTGCTGAATATGACATCTGCATTTTCTTAATTCCCTGTTAGTTCTTTATGAAGGCAACTCAGCTGGAACAAATGAAAGAAGATTATTCATACATCATGAAAACTAAAGAAAATACACGTCTTCAGATAGAGCAAGGAGTAGAGGTATATTAAAGTTCTAAGAATTGTTAGTACTGTTTTGAGCATTGAAATAATTAGTAGTTACACTATTAAGCTCCACAACATTTCTTTCCAGTGTCTCATTGCATCGTGGCTTTATGTACTCACTGTTGAACTTGTTTTTTTTTTTAAGCGTCTAAAAGAGCTTAAGCGAACTTACTGTGAAGAGAAGGAACGCTATGAAAGCATCGAGTGTGTGAATGAAATGCAAAAACATCTTGAAGAGCTGAAACATAAAATGGCGTGGGCAGTGGTAAATTTCTTGCTCAAATGTTTCCTCAAATGAATCTGACTTTAAATTATTTCTGAATTGCTGCAGACATTCTGATACATGCTCATATTTAGGTGGCTGAGATGGAGAGAGAAATACAGCCGATCAGAGAAGGCATCAAAGCTGAAGAAGGAAATACAGAAAAGTTTGATCAGAAGCTGGAAGAATGTCAGGTACATAAGAGGTTTAAAACCATATGTTAATTTCTAGTTTCCTTGACTCAGGAATAGAAATAGTATTTAAATTGGACGTTCCTTTAGCCTTAGGATACTGAAGCTGGCCATCTTGGCTTTTTACAAGATGCTGCGACCTTACAAATAGCAGTGGTTACCATTTACACAGTTATTTGGCCATCTAAAACTTAACAGTAACACTTGCATTCCACATTTCATTGGACAAAAATACTAAGACACTTGGTTTTCTGCTGCTCATTAGGGGTATAATGTGTGTATTGCTTTCACGCTGATAGCTTTCATTTAGGTAAAGGTTATGTTGTCTTGACTAGGAATTTGGGATGGCTAATACTGCACATAGCAGTGAATGGCAATTTAAACTGTTTCATTGTTGAGAGTCCTTCCTTACTCAGTGCCTATTTCTATAACACCAGAGTGTCATGATTCAAAAAGACACTTGGAAATAAATTATTTGGATAGTACTTAAGTCTTCTGGAGGTAACAGGAAAGAATAATAAAAGACAAACTTTCAGAGCTAAGTATGAAACGTATAATTTACAGAAAATTCTATACAATGTTATTTTAAATTTTTTAGCTTCTTAAAACTCCTCCAAATTTTCTGAATTGGCACTCATTTTTCACTGAAATGTTTAATATGAAAAAATTAAAAGCATATATTTTTGCAATTCAAGTGTTTTTACTTTATGGCCATACAGATCTATCTGTGTAGTATTGAGGAAACTGTCTGGATGCTGGCCTCATCTCTTTCCATGTCAGTGTACTTGTCCTTACTGTAGGAAGAGTTTGATGTTTGAGTAAAACCTGAGTAAGAAAAGAAGGTTTGATAGTTCATTGGTTTCCGGAGTGCGCTCCTATGTTTATGTTCCTCTTTGCATATCTGTAGTGTCAATTACCTGTAAGACATGTGAGCAGATGGATTCTTTTCAGTGATATTTCTTCTATAGCATGAAGAGATTTTGAAGAATTTTTTTTCATTTCTACACGCATATCATTCTCTTGTTGCCCTAAAGATAAAAATAAATGAAGCAGAAGAACAGTGCAAAGCAATACAAGAGAAGTTGATAACAGTAAATGGTGAAGCAGAAGCCCTGCATGCTCAATGTATGTCTTACAAAGCTGAAGTTCAGACAAGAAGAAAAGCAGTCAGTGAAGCTGAGGTAGGCAAAGGAACTGATTTAAAACCTTAATCCCGTCTATGCTGTACTCATATGTACTTCTTTGTCTGTGTCTAGGCTTTATGAATGTCACATAGCTCAGCGTAGTTCAAAATAGGTGTAATTTATGGCTTGACTGGCAAGCAGCTTCTGTTCACAGTCATAGAATTTATATCTTTACACAGGTGTTAAGAAATGCATGGCTTAAGTCAGCACTAATAAGATTCAAATGTGTGAAAAGGAAGGAATAACAAAGTTAACCTCAAATTAAAGTTTTTTTGTCAAGTTTTGATAATTGTTGTACAGATGCAGTTCAGTGTTTACTTCCTCAAAATTGTAATTCTGTGTTGAAATTACTCTTCCATTAAACAAATATGTCCTATTTTTTTTACAGGTGCTTTATAATCGCGTCAGAACTGAGCTGAAACGTCTGGCAAAAGATGATGAACAGCTACGTAACCGAATTGAGGAAATGAAAAAGAGGTAAATATTCATACTGTGATACTGTTTTGTTAATGTATAGATATGTACAGAGTGGGCTCTTCTGAGTAATGAGAAAATCTACAATTAGAGAAAACATGTATTTAATCTTTCAGAGGCTCCACTTAAATATTTAAACATCTCTGCTTCGTATAATGAGGTTTTCATTGGATGATGATGTGGCAATTGGACAGGAAAAAAAGGCTTTTCTTTTTCCTGATGACATTTTCTAGCTTACACAGCATTGCAAAATAATTAATCGCTAAACCAAATGTAATAGGAATGCAACTAGGGGAGAGTTATGTATGATTACAAATGGAAAATGAAATAAACCCCTGGTACCTGTTTTATAGATCTTGTAAATGCTCTGAATCTTAAATATAACTTTTTGATATATAGATCTTATATATGTTGCTTGTAAATAAAGTGTGTATCACAAAGTATCACACAGTTTTCAAATAATGAAGTATGATGATTTCTTCTAGTGCTTATCAGGCTTCAGAGCCTGAAAGGCTGGAAAAACAAAGGAAAATCACACAGTTAAAGGAGAAGTTGAAGGCACTTCATGATGAAGAAATAATGATAGGCCAACAGATGGATCAGTTTCAGCAAGCTATTTATAAGCATAAAGAAGAGTTTGCTAAATTAAAGTAAGTTACAGTTTTTGAACATAACTTTTTCTTCATACTGTATGAGATCTCTTCTTAAGTACCTGCAATTCCTTGTGTTCTTGACTTATTAGGCTTCAGTTTCTGTATTTGCTTCCCCCACAAACTTCCTTCCTCAGCTTGTTAAACTTTTCTTTGGCAAAATATGACTGAAGCTAGAAAATATTGGAGAGTTAACAAAACTATTCAGGATAACTATTATATTTATTGTATCTAAGTGCAAATTTATAGAGACTTTGAACCACGTGTTTCAGATGTCTATTTACCCATGACTGAACTAGAAAAACAGTGTTCCTAGGTTTTGATTTGGAAACCTGAACTTTTGTACAGTGGTTACCTGAGAGGTTTACGGTGACGTTGGTATTTACTGTTTTAAGAGATTTGGGAATTGTTGCATAATACAACTGAAGTATTATTTCAAACACCTTTTACCGATTATCAAAGCAGTTCTTTTGTGCTCTTTTAGAGACCTGTAGAGAAGATGGTGAAATATGAAAATAGAAAGTCATATTGATCTTCTGTTTTTTCTTGTCTTTTTTTTGGTCATTTCATGTCAATATTGCACATTGTTTACAGAGCAATACATGCTATAAGTTTAAAATTTGTTAAATGTCTTTATTTGTACTAAAAATGATGTTAGAATACTGTCCTGCTTTTTTCTTCAGTTGAGTTTTATGCCAAGCGAAATTGTACTGCTTGATATTTTTGGAAACATTTCTGCTCACGTGCTTTGATGGCATTTGTACCTTCGTTTGTGGCTTCTCTTTCTACCTTTCACCATGGTTAAGAAGAAAAGTCATGTAAAACTGTGTTGGAAAGTAGCATTTTCTTACTTGTGTGGGGTTCTTTTTGGTTTTTGTTTCATGTTTTTTGAAGCTCTAAAAATAGTTGCAAGCGTGTAGCTCACTGTACATTGAAGTACTGAGGTCCTGACATGCTGTCCTATTATATTAGTACTTGAAAAATAAGATTATAACAATTTCTGTGAAATTAAGGCTGTTCCCACTGGAAAAAAAAAAATCTCTTCTCTTAGGAGAGAAGACTCGGATGTGAGACAAGACTTGGATGCTAAACAGAAGCACCTGAGAGAGCTGAGAGATAGTAAAACAAATGCCTTTAAAAGATTTGGACAACATATGCCATCATTACTTGAAGAAATTGAAAAAGCCTACAGGCAAGGGCAATTTAAACACAAACCTGTTGGACCTTTAGGTAAGAATGACAGCTTTTCAGCTTTTTCAAGACAATTTTGGGGCTTTTTCCTTATGGGTTTTATTGAAGAGCTGATAACATCAACAGTGAACTTCAGAAAAACTGTTGTTTATGAAGCTTCCGATGTATCTTTAGTCTGGGAAATACAGAGGGAAGTTCTGTGCATGGCTGCCAGTGTATACTAAAAGACTATACCATAGGTAAGATTTCAGTGCAAAATAGATGAGTTTCCTTCTGTGTTGCACGTCTCCTCTGCATGTTGCATAGAGCTTGTGTTGAGTATTACTTCAGCGAGATGACAAGCTTTATGTCTCACATCATCCTTCTGCGCTCTAGTTGATTGTAGCTTGGTGATAGCACTGTCCTACTGTCAGACAGGTTTTTACTTAAAATGTATAGTGACTGCCTTGTGGTGTGGTTATGCTTGAGATGTTTTGCATGGAGCAACTTAGAAAAAACTTTCTTGGAAAGTTTGATTTCATTTGTGTCTGTCAAAGATATTCAAAGTTGGGGTCTGGGGCCCCCAATACAAGAAAGACAGGGAGCTATTGGAGTGCGTTCAGAAGGCCACGAAGATGATCAGAGAGCTGGAGCACCTTCCCTGCGAGGACAGGCTGAGGGAGCTGGGCTTGTTCAGCCTAGAGAAGAGAAGGCTGCGGGGTGACCTCATTGCAGCCTTCCAGTACCTAAAGGGAGCCTACAAACAGGAGGGGAGCTAACTCTTTGAAAGGGTAGATAGTAGCAGGACAAGGGGAAATGGTTTTAAGTTGGAGGAGGGAAGACTCAGGTTGGATATCAGGGAGAAGTTCTTTACAGAGAGGGTGGTGAGGTGCTGGAACAGGCTGCCAAGAGAGGTTCTGGATGCCCCGTCCCTGGAGGTGTTCAAGGCTGGGTTGGATGGGGCCCTGGACAGCCTGGTCTAGTATTAGATGTGGAGGCTAGTGGCCCTGCCTGTGGCAGAAGCGTTGGAGCTTGATGATCCTTGAGGTCCCCTCCAACCCAAGCCATTCTATGATTCAAAGCTGTGTTCAGTTTGTAAGTGGCAGTAAGGGTTTCAATGTATTCTAGAGGTAAACGCAAAGACAGAGTGCTTAATTAATGGGAGTACCAGATGCTTACTGCAGAGTGAGGATCTGTGAACACAATACTGCCAACAGGTGATACAATGCAAATCCTCACAATAGTTTGATTTGCAGCATAGCTGTTCCTCTGCCTTCAGGCTTAAAGCGTGAAATTGTTAGTAAGTGATTCGCTCTTGCTTTTCTGCCATCAGAAGTGTACCATAATGGAATTAATAGTGACCTTTCAGGATTTTTAGGGGGGGGGAAGCAATAGGCCTATATATGTAGGCTTCTCTAGGAAGAGATACTGTCTGTGTTCTCAGGGATGGCCTGTCTGTTTTGGAGCTTTTTCTTCTTTAGTTGACTTTTGCTTTTATTTTGTTTTCTTTCTTTGTTTAATAGAGATTTATTTCAAACTCTCTAAAAAGAGGAAAAGCAAAAAACAAAACAAACAAACAAAAAACCTGGAGTGATAAAAATGCCTTGCTTAAATATGTTATGGATCTAAGCTAAAGCCTTCTCTTTTATGTTTGTTTAGGTGCTTTCATTCATCCAAAAGATCCTGAACTGTCTCTGGCTATTGAAGCTTGTTTAAAGACCTTAGTTCATGCATTTTGCTGTGATAATCACAGTGATGAAAAAATTCTTCAGCAACTGATGTCAAAATATTATCCACATGGAGCTAGACCTTCAATAATTGTAAATACATTTCATGATAAGATTTATGATATTAGACACAGGTAAGTTGTGATTGGAATGTTATTACATAGCTACAGTGGTTCAGATTTTTAAGAGTTGAATGGAACTATTTGTAATACAATTTAAAGAATCTTGTGTAAGTTTTATGCATGGTTGTTTTTTGTTTTTTTTTTCTTTAGTGGAGTTCATCATCCAGAGTTTCCATCAGTTCTCACAGCGTTGGAAATAGATGGTGCAGCAGTTGCTAACTGTTTGATCAATGTGAGGGGTATAGAAAAAGTCCTGCTAATTAAAGTAAGGCTCTCCACTCCCTACAGGCCTTTAAAGAAAGGCATTATCTCTTTGTGTAGTAAATACAGTACCTTCTCTGTTTTTTGCTTATCACAAATACTGACGTAGAGAATTCTTCCATCCCTGAAAGGCTGAGGGATTGGAACTAGTTGGACTTTAAGTTCCCTTCCAACCCAGCCATTCTGTGATTCTATAAAGCATAATTTCCAGACACACTGAGAGGAGGTGAGGTCTCTGTTGGCTCACTGGACCCAAACTGCAACAATTATCAGTGTTTTAATGCAGTACACAGACATATACATTTCTGCTGGAAGGCTTCCCATAAAGGCCCTCCTGACACTTAATATGCTGTCAGTATCCCACTTTAAACACCATTTTCTGCTTAGAGTAAACTGACAATGACCATCATGGCCCTAAATATGGGCCTTGTTTAAGAATCAGTAAGAGTAGAGCTTTTATCTTGTTATTTCCTCACTCTCTTCCTTTACTGCCACACCACTGTGTTTGTAGGTCTTGACTTCCCTTTCTAGTGGGGAGATCACTTCTGGTCAGGCAGAAAATCATACTGATTTCTGCTGTGTGGCTGCTTGGAGTGTTATTGGCCAATATCCCTGGGTATTCCTTGGCATTTTTTTCTACAGAGCTCTCCTTGTTTCCTTCCAGGATTGTCCCAGTTCATTCTGAGAATATGCATCACCTTTCTGGGCCCATATTTTATCTGTTTTTTTCAGTCTAGAATGTGTGCCTGTGGTCAGCCTCCTCATTGCTGTCTCTTTACTAATTGTCGGATTAAGGATGTGTCCGTTTTCTGTAATCCATGCACTACCAAAACTTGTAGTCACCCCTTCCGCTTGAACCCAGCAAGTAGCAGGCTTGTGCTTGAGAATTCAAAATCTTTATTTATTTATTTTGGACATTCATCCACCTGCATCTATGTGAAATTATTTTCCATCTGGTTGTGTTTCCATCTGGTCCTTTTAAGACCTAACTGAACAACTTCAACTGAATCTGAAAAAAGTTGAAAAAGTGTGGTGTAGAGGAAGTAATACTTCAGAATGGATGAGTGTATAAATATTAATTTCCTCAGACGAAGATACTTGTGACCACTTAATCTGATGCTGGCAATTGTTTTTACCAGCAGATTTCCCGATCTTTAATTTAATTTTGTTTGATGTACTTAGCAGATCTCTTTGAAACATTATTTCCTCTATGTGTATTCCACTTCTGATAATTAAATATACTTAGTGTGTAGTGACCTTTTGGTTATTGATTTCTTTTTTTTTTTCCATGGCAAATTACAAGGGACCAATAAGACTACATATTTTACTATTTAGAAACTGGCAGCTAAACGGAGTGGATTGTTTTTGAGAACGTGAATGTCTTACTCAATGGAGAAAAGCAGATTGTAGACATTACAGACTTTTCAAATTATTCTTCACTTTCTGTGTTTCTTCTTTCTCGTTAGGAATGAGAACTACTAGATCTGTTTTAAATTGATTTCTGTAATTGTGGTGAATTTTCTATAGGTATGATGAGGCAATTTTGTTTTTCAGAGTAGCTGTAAAGCTCGTGAAGTAATGCAGTCTAACAATCCTCCAAAAAACTGTAGAGAAGCTTTCACTGTTGAAGGTGATCAAGTATTTAACAGACGATATTATTCTTCTGATTACCTCAGACCCAAGTATCTAAGCAAAGATGTTGAAGCAGAAATAAGGTTAGCAACTCGCAATGTTGTTTTTGTGTTTAAAAAAACCATACATGTATTTACTGATACGACTAATGAAATTGTGTATTTGTCTGTTTGGATGTATGTGCATCAGAGATACTCGCCCTCCACCACTCTCCTTTCTCTCATACTGACTCTGAGGTTTACATATCCTTTTTGAGAACTGAGAATTCTGGAAAACTTCTCTCTCAATGCCTTTTACTGTTAAAAAAGTCAGTAGTTTATCTTTGAAATCTGGTTGGATTTTTAAAATCTTGAATTCTCACCCAGCAAACTGGGGACACTGAAATACCAACTGTAACCCAAAGTAATGAAACATTCATCAGGAATGGTATATATGAAATTCTGATTCTGGGATGAGGCATAATCAGTCCAATCCATTTCATGCATCCTTAACAAAAGTTAAGAAGTTGATTAAACACTTAAACACAAAGATTGTGGGTGTTTTTTGTTTGTTTGTTTGAACTGTCATATTAGTAAAATGTTGCCTTCCTTTTCTCGTGATCAAGGACTCTAGCAGAGCTTAGTCATCAATAAGTAATAAGTAAAATATATAGGTTTTATTTTGCATTTCAAATTGGTTTACCACATGTGAAAAGAACTCATAGAAGACTGAACTTTTTAATAGAAAGAAAAGTATGGGAATGCATGGAATATTTTTTCATATTATTTTCTCTGTGGTTGGAAGTAGGTTTTTCCTAGTCGAAGCATTTGTTTTCTCTCAAGATGCATTGATATTCTTGTAAGTAATTCTGCAGTTTAGTTCAGGTATTTGGCTTTTTTTGCTACAGTTGCTAATGAAGGCTACCAGTGGTTCAGATTACATCAATGCTTTGTTCACCTGGGACTAAACCACCATTATCTGGTAGTTATCAAGTGTGAGCTCTACTGTAGAGCTTTGGTATTTCTTTACTGATCAGTAAAACCACCCAATGATAACAAGCCTAAGATATTTTTTGTGCTTTTGTATGATTTGCTTTGTCACACATTTATCTGTGTTTGTGTGTGTATATAATAATATCCCAATATCACATTTTTTTTTAAAGTCTCTTGGAGAATGAAGTTGCAAGCCGGAAAGCACAATTGGCAGCGTCTCAGCAACGTTTGTCTTCCACTGAAAATGAGATTAAGCAGAATGAAAGTCATCTTCATCATCATCGACAACACCAAAAAGAACTACAGGTAAAAATAGGCATAATGTTCCTTTTTAGATGCTGGTCAGTCTTTTCCTGTTTCACTTTGACTTCTATAATATATTTGGAGCAGATGATAATTTTGAGTATTTATGCTTACCCTTGCTTTGGCATTTGTGTAAAAACACAGAAGATTTTATCTGCCAGCATTTATAGTATACTTTTGTCATTTAGGACAGAATGATGGAACTTTAGGCAATATTGCTGTTGTTCTTTATGATGTTCTTGTTTCATTTTGTTTTTTCGCTGTTGTGCTAAATTTCATAAATAAAATCTCTACTGCTATTTTTGGACACAAGTGGGAAATTGTTGCAGTATTTAATAGAGGTTTCTTTCTGCTATGTTCCCCTTCTGTATTTCTGTTGAGAGTTGCCTCATCATTCCCACAATATTCTTTCTCTCCATGCTTTTCATTTATATTCTTTAGCTCTTTTAGTATGTTGAATATTCCATGCTTTTAAGTTTTGTTTAATTTGTCTTTTTTATTAAAGCATTTTACAATCATTAGTACTTTTTTTCTGCAAGACTTCCTATGCTAGTGGGTATGATAGGTATTTATGGTGACTAATGATGTTACTGTTAGGAAATATGATGTATACCATACAATGTTATATTCAGTGAATCACAAGAAAGAACCAGCACACAAATGGCATATGAATTTGTATTAAATGAATGTAAAATATTTTTAATTCAAATTTTATGCTGAATGGAAACGTGGTTATAATTGAATGTTTTAAGTGCGTATTATTTTCACATTAAGTTCTGCCTTATAGAAATAAATTCCGTAGGTAAGCAGGAAGAATTCTCTCTCATAGCCACTGATGAAGCTGTAAGTTGAAATATATTACTTTCTATGTTTATTTCAATGAATAAACATCCTCTCTTTTCTTATAATACTCTTTTTTCTAGATAAGAATACGAAGAACAGCTGCAGAAATAACAGAGCTTGAGAATGTCGATGAAATCCAGTACATGGACATCCGCGTATTAGTAAGAAAAGATTATCCAATTTTATCTAATAAGGATGTGGGAAAATATCCTTGAATGTTGACAATGATTGAAAATTAGAAACAAGTAGACACTCTAGATACCCTAGATTATCATTCAGGGTGCAAGTTAGATAAATAGCAAAAAACTGTATACTTTACAGAAAGTCTACAATTGTGTCAATGGTATTATTTCATTTTTGATGGGTATTTATTTTGTGAGGTTTTTTTTTCTACTCTTTCTCCTTTCTTCTTCAAATGAGTGGTGCACTGTGGGTGCATGGAAGGCAATGGGGTGGTGTAAAGAGATATTCTATGAATTTTCATTGGTTATTTCAAGTTACACAGTGCCACAAAACTTAAGCTGGGGAGAAGCAGTGAAGGTAGGTTTGGAGGTCAGAAAAAAAAGCATAGATAAAGGACACTCTGGACCATAATATGAAGAAAGGTTAAGGGAACTGGGCTTGTCTAGCTTGGAGAAGAGAAGGCTCTGGGAAGACCTCATTGTGGCCTTCCAGTACTTGAAGGGAGCATATAAACAGGGGGAATGGCTGTTCATGAGGGTGGATAGTGATAGGACAAGGGGGAGTGGTCTTAAACTGAGACAGAAGAGGTTTAGGTTAGATACTAGGAGGAAGTTTTTCACCCAGAGGGTGGTGACGCACTGGAACAGGTTGCCCAAGGAGGTTGTGGATGCCCCATCCCTGGAGGCATTCAAGGCCAGGCTGGATGTGG
>PPHD01026074.1:0-11570 GCA_002909625.1 Bambusicola thoracicus
CTTTTCAACCCAGGCCATTCTATGATTCTGTGATATGATTCTATGAATGAGGTGTGACTGTGAAGCGAAGGATAGATTTCTCTGGCTAGACAGAGATTATGAAGGTCTATTAAAGAGATGTGATTAGATTTTTGAGTTGAATCTCTGATTGCTATTCAGCTTATTCTATTTGAAAATTTGCAGAAAATATATTTATATCAAGTGAAAATGGAAGAATCAAAATTTTCCAAAAAATGGATGATTTTTTTCAGCAATCTTGAAAGCTGTTCTCCAATTCCTCCATCAGAACAGAAAGCACAGCTGCATATTTTTTGCTATTCACACGTCTGTGTTTATCAAATAATCATTGGCTCCGTGGTCGAATCTAAACACTCACTCACCTAATGTAATGCCTACCAACATTTAAAGTCATTGGATATCATTTCATTTCAGAAGCTAAGTATGGCTTGAATTTAGAAGCAGTGTATGAACCAAGGAACAACTTAACCATAACATTTTAATGTTATGAATCCGAGACCTAGGAGCTTAATGCAAATTAGATAGGATCCTAAACGAAAAAATGCACAAAAGCAACATTATTCCGGAAGAACACTATGCATAAGCAGATCATTAAACTTCTCCAACTTTGCAAGCTGGTTTTTTTTGGCATTGTCTGTGTGACCTCAGTACTTCTTGAATCATTTAATTTAAAACTTCATGCTTTTTGAAGTTTTGCTGGACAACAGGGGACTCGGAAAGGTAGAGGGAATTGACTGGGAGAAGGGGGTAAGCCCAGGCTTTCCTCTTACTGTTTGAAAAGAGCACATTAGCAGTCTTAGTCTTATGGCTCAATAGTAAAGCAGGAGGAGATCGGTCTTAGGTTCCATTTAAGAAGTACCCAGGCACAAGGAAGCATATTAAAATTTGTGTGAAACAGTGGCCGATATGCTGCCAATGGTTATAACATTTTCCTTTCTTTTGCAATGCATGAAGGGGGAGATGCGGTCATTTAAAGCAGTTAGTTATTTATTCCCATTGAACAAAGGGAAGTTTAAACATTACCCTTCCCACAACCATGAGAACAATGATGTCAGACTCTGTGGAGGATTTGGGGCTCTGGAAAAGATCAAAGAAAGCACGAAAGTGTGGGTTGGTAAAGGAACAGTGTACAATGGAGGTGGGTTGACAGCTATTACATTTTGCAGCACTGTGAAACTATTTGATTAATGCTCATTAACTGCGTTAGCCCACTATTTCTTCTCAAAAGCAGCAAAAAGAAGGCCTAATTAGTACTTCAGAACCTTGAAATGTGTTAGTGAAGCATTTGTCATCAGATATTTCAATCAAGTCTTGCTGTATTGATAACTTTGTTTTTTGGATTTGAAGCACTTAATCTGCTGGCCAATTCCAACCAGATGAGGGGAGTGTGTTTCAAAAACAGCTTGGAGTAAAACTGGCAAAAATCTGCATCTGCTGGGAGGAAGATTCTTTTGCTTCTAGGTGTGCTGGAGCTCCAGAAGCACATCTCACCCAGTCTAGACTACAGGCAAGACCTCATGTTTGCCAAAGGTAAAGAAATAGACATCATAATTTGGGGTTTTTGTCCTCTTTCTTCTGTCGTTACTGAACGGTTTTGCTGCATTGCTAGAAAGGTCACTGTTGCCAGACCTCGATTTCCATCCATTTTCACACTGTCTAGATGCTGCCTTCCCCATCCAACCTAGTAGCAATACTTGGTTTTGTTTTGATACAGTGAGAGGAACTCGTGTATGTATTTTTTTTAGCCAGAATTCATGTTTCAGGACTACTTGAAGGCTTCTGAGAAGTCAGTGGGTATTTGGAGAAGCGTGGATCTGGTTGATGTGGTGTTTCTGGATTTTTAAAAAGCTTCTGACAAAATCCTTTGCTTAAGCAAGCTCTCACAAGGTTTTAAAAAGACTTCTGATAGATTAATAACTGAAGGAGCAAACATAAGGGGAAGGGAAACTTGTCAAAAAGTTGCCAAGGAAATTCAAAGTGGATTTGTGATAGTACTTGTACAAACTATTCTCCAATAATCAGGAAAAAAAGGAAATCACCTGTTAGCTTGCTAATGGTTTTAGAAAGCTCTGGGGAGTAAAAGTAAGTGCAACAGCAAAGAGCTACAGGAGCATCTCAAAGTAAGTGACTGAACTTTTAAGACAGCTTAAGTTGTGTTATTAAACACAGTATTTTGCAGAACAAAAGTACACCAAACAATGAAACACAGTGGTGGTTTCTGAATGAACCATTTATGATTCCAGACTGGTTCTGGAGTTACTGCAGACAGTTTGAGATCAATGTGATGCTTGGGTCTGTCCCAAAAAACACTGAAGTGAGGTGTGTTAACAGAAGTGTCAATAGACCAAAACAGTGTAGGCTGCTGCACAACTCTGTCTGTACCAAATATCTTATTCTAGCTATTCCTCATCTCAAAAGAAACAAACAAACAAACACCACAACAAATGAGCTTAAAAAGCAGATGAATAAGGAGATGAAAAACCCATCTCGTGCTATTAAACACAGTGATACAGCCTGTGACTCAAAATGTCTGCCTTCCGTGAGCTGAAGAAAATGGAGAGTGCACAGAGGGGTGTAAAATATCATGCACGCCCGGTTCTGTCTTCAGTTCTAAGTTTTAGTCTTGGCACAGGAAGCTGTTCTTGCAGATTTCTGAAGCTCTTCTTACAGATTTCCACAGCAAACACTGGCTGAAATCAATCTTAATGAAACGAAAAACTTTCCTGGAAAAAGATTTATTTGTGTGGGCTGGAGAGAGAAAATGGCATGGAGCCTGGGAATCCAATGAAGAAAAACAAGAGATTAACATGAAAGGTTTTGGTTTAAGGAAGATATTGAGCAGAGCAACTTTGACAGCACCAACCACTCCCTGAATGGCTCCTGGAGATCTGGGTGCTGCCCCTATAATGCTTTGTGCAGCAATGTGATAACAGCCAATACACAGGGATGGTGGTCTTAGCTCTATGGCCATTCTTGTGGCTGCAATCTAAGTGCTGGAGCTGATGTAGCAGAAGTGTTTTGCTCGGCACCTGAAGCACAACAAGCTGTTGTAAGCTCTGTTGGGATCTGAAAGCGATGCTGACTTGGTAACAGCCCTGGCATCCCTGACACCACCCTAATTTGCCTTTCCTTCCAACATCCCATATCAAAATGCTTGCTTTTCAGAAATGGGGACAACCAGAGTGACTCTGAGCCAGTTTATTTTAATTTTGGAGCCTCATGGTACTGTTCCAAGTACTGATGACCAACTCCTTGCTCCATCCTTCCCACTCAAACAGGGCTCAAATCTCTAAGGACAACCATTTTTCCAACTGTGTCTCATCAGATTTTGGGGTCATCAGATTAATTCATGGCACGGTTACAGTATTTTTAGCATGCATTTGCCAAAGCCAAGGGGGTATAAATCAGATTCTGTGTTCATCTCCTGCAGTGTTACTGAAAAGGAAAACACATGGGTGTTGTAGATAGCGGTATCACTACATGCCTGAGGAAATAACAGCTAATGTCTCCTGCATTGTCTGGCGAAGCTCTCTGCTGAGATTACAAGGTATTGTTCAAGACAGATTCTCCTCTTTCCCACCTGAGTCTTTTAAGCACCCTTATTTTTCAGCCAGCTCTTGGTACTTTGTCCAGCAGAGGGGCAGATTCTGGTTTTCCACTAAATATGGCTCAGTTTTCCACCAGGCTTATCCTTTAGGTTACTACATAGAAATGTGGCAAAAGCAACTTTGTCCTCTCTCTGGAGATTCTCCTATTGTGTTCCTTAATTAGAGCACACTCCTTCTATTCCATATGGACATTTTTAATTCTTTTTTTTTTTTTTTTTTTTTTTTACAGTTATAAGTATTAACTTGCAGCCAGTTTCACCTTGATCTCTTCTTAGTGGGACACTGCACACAATAAACCCCATCAGTTTAGAGTTTCCTGAATCCCAGCTTTAGTCAGTTGATGAGACCCGCATTGCCATAGCCATGCCCAACACATTTTACCAGGATATAAGCACAAGCAATTTGCCACACTGGGCTAAATGAATGCTAAATCGCTCTTCACTTGTTTCTTGTCATCCCCTTCAAGGTTTGTTAATCTGCTGGATCGCTTCGTGATGCCCTGTGACAGAAGCTGCTGCTAAGCACATTTAGAAATGTGCCAAAGTCTACCGTGCAGATCCAATGCACAAAACCATGCAGCCAGAAGCAAACTATGGACAATTCTTTAGCAGGAGGGAAAGGATTGGTTGCTAAAGGGAATGTCTGAATGTGCTTGCCTTTTCCATAATTCATAAATATCTAAATATTGCTACTCCACACTGAAACAGTGAGCAAGCAATCCACTGGAAGAGTTAAAGTCTCAACAACCACGCGAGATACAGCCATGAAAAACAACTTTTTTTTTTTTTTTTTTTTTTTTTTTGGCCTCAGCTTTTTCAGCAAGTTTGAAAATCCAAACAAGGACTTTGGCTGTTGTTTGATTTATCCCGGGCTCGGAAAATAGACCGTAGACTTTTTCTTTTTAATAGATATTTGCCAAATCTCTTCTCTTAATCAGAAAAACATACAAGACCTTCACGCTTTAGCTAATGACTAATTAGAAAGAGGAGAGAATGTAGATGTTGTAGGATGAGGAGTAGTTGTTCACGGGTTTGATCCATCAGTTGCATCCAAAAGGGCTTTGAAGGCTTTTCTAAATACATATTTACATGTAATTTTCTAATGCCGAGAAGCACACTGTATGTGGTGACCCACTGAAGTCAATGGGACTATTTCTGAAGTTAGGGTTATATCAAGCAAGTTAAAATCTAATTATTTGTTCCCATTTTGAAAGATAAATCCTACCCAGAAAGTTTCTATGTAGTTATCACTGTGACAACCTAAGAAGTGGAAGGAGACCAGAAGGGGAGAACTGAATAGACAAGCCAGAGAATTGAGAACTGCAGACGAAGATGTAACACATGCATTTACCACTGGAAATAAAAGGGGTAAGGTCTGCTACAATTCTGGAGTAGCTGTTTGAGAGGTCTGCTGCAGATCCAAACATGGAGTAGCTGTTTGAAACTGCCAAGTCCTTAATGAGCAGTTTCTATGCAAGAGACTGATGTCTGCTGAGGGACTGTTGCCCTGATTTCCTACAATGGCAGAATCTTTGCAAGTTTGCTGTCATTCGATGCTCTTCTGCCCCTGGCTTCGGTTTGGCAAAATGGTGAAGCAGAAAAATCCATGTTTCATCCCCTCAAGAGGGGGAAGAAAAAAAACCAGTACTGCCTTTTATTCCAGAGTTGGCTGCATTTATTTCATATCAGAAGAATTATTATTCATTTCAAATAGCTACAAATAATTTGGAAAGAAATCAGCAGGAGGTTCCTATAAGGAGGCTCGAGTCTATTATTTTGTCTCCCTACAGCTACAACAGTTTCCAGGGATATCTTCAGGAGCTTCAGATATGTAGATGGAACAGACTGTCAAAGCTAAATTCTCATGTGTGGATTTAAGACAATTTTGCATTCCAAATCTTAGGCAATAAGGCAACTAAAGGGAATAGGAGGTGGAAAAGGAACATCAATTCTCCCATAAATTATTTTGCCAGGGATAATTTTGGTCCTGTGTTTGTACAGACTGCACTCCTTGTAAGAACAGTAAGCCACTAACTTCAGCTGTTAAAGAGAGGTCAAATAATATCTTATGAATCAATACCATTGAGGATGAATTTTACTGCCAAGACTCTCATAAACAGAACCACCAAGAATGGAAGGTGAAAGATAGCAGCGTTGGCTGTATTGAGTCAGCCCTGACTGTGTAATAAAATTTTACAAATTGTACAGTTGTCCACATTAACGCTTTAAACACTCCACAATTGGCCTGAAGTTACAGCCTCAGGTTGCTTCAAGGGAGATTCAGGTTGAATATTTGGAACAGTTTCTACTCCAAAAGAGTGGTCAGATGCTGGAAAGGGCTGCCCAGGGAGGTGATGGAGTCACCATCCTGGAGATGTTCCAGAGCTGTGTAGATGTTGTACTGAGGGACGTGGCTTAGTGGGGAAATGGTGGTGGTAGGTGGATGGTTGGACCGGATGATCTTGGAGTTTTTTTCCAGCCTTGGTGACACTATGACTCAATTCCCTTTTCTGTTCAAATTCTTTTCCAAACAGCATAGGCTCACCTGAGAAAATTATCACGTGCGGGATTATCAAAACAGAACCCTATCAGCATGCAGGATATGTGCTCTAGATCACACTGAGCCACCCATCCAACTTAAAACACGTAATAGAGCATTCAGACAGCCTTACTTTAGGGACCTAAAATTAGTTACTTTGAGTCACGCTTCAGAAGAACCTATTTTTGGCCCATACTATACAGGAAGCTTAAGTTCCTTGGCACCTTATTCAGACGCTGTCATTGCTTTTGCCCCCATCCTTCAAATAGATACATTCTCTGATTTAAACAGTTTATGCAGTAAGTGTATTTCTAAGGTGTAGCCCTCAAGCTCACCAACATTTCCCCTATATTTAGGCAGAGCTGTGTTTCTCAGATTTTTTTAAAACAGTGCAGAAGAGGTAACAGGTGCCTCCAGATGAGATTTCTAGCTACAATCCAGAATCGTGTGTTGTCTTTAAAATCAGTGCCCCTGTTCATTTGATTAAAACTAGTGATTTGAATTGCATTCACACGCTTCAGAGTGTTGTTTGGAGTGACTAATCCTACTGCTATCTTGCTCATTGTTCCCCAAAAAAGTAACAACTGCAGTTGAGTTCCTAGGGGCAGGAGGGAAGATGAGCAGCAGTAATTACTGCTCTTTGCTGTTTATTCCACGCAAGGAATTGCAACAACCCCAAAATCCTTACAGTAACTTAATTTGCCAGGGGCAGGGCAGTAAACACTTCAACAGAAAGCTGTAATTATAGTCCTTTCTCACGTCCTTGTTTGAAGGGATGGAGCAGCTCCTTGCAATGGAAATGGCCTTGTTAGTCTAAAGACTTGCAGCTAGTAACTACAGATGCTTCTTCTGGGAGAAGGTGTGTTAATGTCATCTTCTCTGCAAGTGGGTGAACAGCATGGCAGCAGCTTCCTGGCTGTCTTTGGCATCTCTCAGTGCCTGCTTTGGGTGACTGACCGATTTAGAAATGTGGGGATGAGAAAGTCTGAGGATTCTCATCACCACCAACAAAAAACCAAGCGATTCTGCTTTACGTTTGCAGGGGTGTCTTTTGAGGTACAGGGGTATCACAGGGCAGGGTAAATATCATAGAGATAATGTGAAGCTCATGTTGGATTGGGTTTTCTTTTCCAAAGCCCAATATCCATAGAAGTCTGTCACTCAAAAAATTCAACTTTCAACTTCAGTCAGAAAGTACAGATGGTCATCAAGGAAAACATCCACGTAGGAAAAGTACCTGACTGACAGCTGAGAGAGCAGAAACTGCTGTAGGGGTCGAGTGACAAGTATCCTAACTGCTGATGACTCCTGGTGTTAGCTGACCTAAGGCAGCATGCCATCCAACAGGGGAATGTGTTAACAACGTTACTCAATCCACTGTTAACAGTCAAAATTTCACATGAATGGGAAGACTGCATTTTTTTTTTTCCTAACTACAACACTTGGGTTCATCAATTTTCAGGATTTAATGCCAAAACAAAACAAGTGGCTCTCGATTCATATTCCTCCTACTTAATAGCAGAGGAAAAAGCTGTTGATGCAAGTAGCACAGACGGGCTCCTTGTTATGAAAGCTAGTCCTTCATCATATGACTTGGGAACCAAATGTGCTTTTACACACTGCTACAGCCAAAACATATTGCAAACTTGAAGAACAAACGTATTTTTGACTCACTTGGCAACACGTCTCATATTTTTTCCTTTTAAACAGCAGAATGCCAGTACACTGGGGAGAAAGGATTAGTTTTTTATTAATTATCAAATGTAAATGATTCAATAGGCAGAAAATACTTTGAAAACACAAGTTCTATATGTATGATTACTATTGTAATTGCAGATGAACTCAGTTCTTCTTTCTTCTTGTTTCAGATTCTGAAAACAGGAATCATTTCTGAGAACAGTGAGGTCGAATTAGTTAGCAGCAGGACTAAGGTGCTGATAGCACACTTTGCATGTTTTTGCCAGGAAGGTAAGTGTTCAATTCTGGTGGAAGGCAGTTGTGTGCCTGAGGTACAGCAGTCACAGCTGAGGAGATCTGATGGTCCAGTTAAACAAGCACCCTGAGGCTGGCAGTGCTCGTGTTCTTGTATTTTATATAGAGAGATATTAAATAATGTAGCTATGACGCAACAGAGAGCAGCTTTGACATTCCTTATGTATCTGCCAAGTTCAATTTCAGAAAATTGGACTAGAATTTCAATTTTTTTTTTTCCTCCAAGTCCAAAACAACAACATCCATATGCTTCAAATTGAATAAACACTTTCCCACACTGGCAACTGCTGTTTGAACCAACCGCTACCACATTCGAATGAAAAAGAATTGCCCAGAAGAGACAGAAAAGAAGTAAATTCAGATTTTTAAGCTTCAAGGCACATCTAGAATATTTGAGAAGTATTTTTACTTATCCTTACACATCCACATTCTTCATTACCACTTCTAGGCCAGGAACCCAATTAATTAGAGGTTATGATACAAGTATTCATTTCAGAGTGTTTGGCTTCACCTGCTGTTTATTTTTGTTTTCACCAGCAAAACAGGAAATGTGACAGTCTGCGCACACAAATTTGACAGAGGTCAAATTTATTTGTATCTTGAGCCAGAAAGGGCAGAAATTCACATATAAATTCTTTGCAAATGGTAGATAGGAGGCAACAGAAAGTGATTTTAATGCTTCTGCAAAAGATAGAAAGAAATAACACCCAAATAAAAATAAAAATGATAGTCCAAACTGCTTGGTAAGCTGGCAGAAATAATCCACAAGAACATGTGATACAAACTCTTCTAGGAATGGAAAGGCACTGGAAAAGTACTGAGTGTGCAACACAAAATCACCACCTTTCTTCTATTAAAAACGTAGGTGTGGGCAAATGAGAAAAAGCAAAATTATCTTGTTTTTGGCAATACCTGCTTGAAAACGTTTGGCTGTTGGCAGTAGGGGAAATAGCAAAGTATTTCATCCTGGTCTCATCCCATAACTCAGAACAATTACTTTCACCAAAGCTTTGAAAAAATGTTATTCGATTCAGCTCAATTGATTATAGACTTCCACTTTCCCAAGATGTTACAAGAAAAATACTTGATGGGAGAGGTACGAAATAGCATAGTCTCCTTTATGTCCCTGGGTAAAACTTACTCACGCAATGCTGCTTTACTGGTACTCCTCTGCAGAAGAAAGTTACAGCGCTTGTGCTGACTGTTTTGTGGTGGCTGTAAATGGAGGTTCAGACTGGTGTACGGATCACACACTGGATCATTTCCTGCTGCACTGGAGTGGAAATAAAACTAGTGGATGGTACAAAAGGCGTGTAAAATCAGAGAAACACAGAGCATCTTGAGTAGGAAGGGAGTCATGAGGATCAAGTCCAGCTCCTGGCCCACACAGTGACAGTATGGTATAAATGCACTCCCCATGAAGGGAAGACACCTGAGCATTGCGGCTTTATTGCACACAGATTTTCGGTTGCATTTCTTCTCCTCGTGGTATTTTTCAGCATTTAGTTAACCATTTTTTCTTGTATTTACAGGGCCAGTTTGAGTGTAAAGACCAGAAAATAGGATTTGCCCTTGTCAGTCGCTTTATATCTAATGAGCCTGCAGCTGTGCAATGGTCACGATGTAATTCTTGAGGGGAAATTCAATTAACAATTATATTTAGGAGACAGCTGGAGATAACAGCTATCAGCACTGCTTGTTATCACACATTCATCGCAGCTTTATCCAGCACCCACAGAGGCCAAAGGCAGGACCAGGCACTGCCAAGCCCTGCCTCACTGACAAGCATTATTATTTGCAATAAGCTTCTTAGGCAGCCACACAATCTGCTATCAGACCCCGTGACTAATTATTTCCATCACAAACTCCATTCCCGTTTCAGATCAACTCCTTTGGGCAAGGAGAAGAGGGGATGGCCTGACGTTGTGCCAGGGAAGGTTCAGGTTGGCTGTTAGGAACAATTCCTTCTCCTAAAGAGCAGTGAGGCAGTGGCACAGCTGCCCAGGGAGTGGTGGGGTCACCGTCCCTGGAGGTGTCCCAGAGCCGTGGGGATGTGGCACTGAGGGGCAGTGGGCACGGTGGAGGTGGGCTGGGGTTGGACTTGGTGATCTTAGAGGTCTTTCCAACATCCCCAATTTCGTGTTTCTGTGACTGGCGTCCAGCTCTCGCTCTCTCCCGCAGCCATTGAGGGCGGTGGAAGAACGGCTTTGTGCCTTGCATCTTGGGATCCCTGCCGCTTTACCAAAGGGCTTTGTAAAGAACCGCAAAACCACAGAGAGTGAATTCTGAACTCGAGTGGGAGCGAGGGCCTTTCCCCAGAGCCGCTCTGCAGCCGCACGCTACGCCCAGCGCGCCCAGGCTGCCGGCGCTGCCCGGAGCCCGAAGGAGGCACGGGGCGGCTCTCGCGAAATGGCGGCGACACCACACAGCACCAGCGGGGCACGAACGCGTCCCCGTCCCTCGGCCGGAGGAAGCGCTCCGCCGAGTGGGAACCGCCCTCGGCCCCCACCTTCCGCCGGAAGCGAGCGGGGCGGGGCGGGCGGTCGTTGGCCGTTTGCTCTCTCGCGGCGGAGCCGACGCAGCGCGTTGCTGCCCGAGCGCTGGAGGGCTGCGGCGGCGGGCCGGAAGGTAGCGCGGGGCCGGCCATGGCGCTACCGCCGCCGCAGAAAGAAATCGTCTACAACAAACTGCTGCCCTACGGCGAGCGCCTGGAGGCCGAGGCGGCCCGCTTCCTCGCGCAGATCAAAGGCAACCTGGCGCGGGCCGTGCAGCTGCAGGAGCTGTGGCCCGGGGGGCTCTTCTGGACCAGGAAGCTCTCCACGTGAGTGCCCGGGAAGGTGCCTCGGCGCGGGGCCACGGGGGGCTCAGGCGGCCTGGGGCGGCGGGACAAAGCTGGCCCGTCGTCTGTGGAACGTTGCGAGCGCTGCGAGGCGAGCTGGCTTTTCTTAGATCGTTATTTTGTCCGATACAGTCTTTGTTTGGTTGTTTGCTCCCTGCTTGGCCAGCTGTCTGACCTCTCGCCTTTCTGAGCGCGTTGTGCGGGGCGTCATCTCCGCCTGAGTTGTGCTGTGGCTTAGCGCTGCGTTAGCAGCAGGCAGGGAGCCGCGCTGCCCGTGCCCTGACTTCGTTGGTAAACGTATTTCCGTAGTTATTTGTCGTGCTTGTGCCAGAAATGACGAGCTGTGTACTTACAGAGTCCGGAGAGCCTCCCCTGGAATTCTCCTTTCTGCCCTCTTTTTGATATTGTTGATCAGTGGGGGTTCTACGTTGCGTATTCAGATCTGTTCGGTGTGTACATACTGTACTGCCTCTATTTGCCAGGAGGCATTCTTAGATAGAGCTATGTCGGTGATTTCAAAATGACTCACGTGCTTTCGCTGTGTGACAGTTTAACCTGCTTGGAAGCAGCTGCGG
>PPHD01026076.1:0-11569 GCA_002909625.1 Bambusicola thoracicus
TTGGAGCAGGTTCTCATACAGATGATGCACCACAGTAGGTGTCAAGTTTATACCTGTTTTTAAAGACAGCCTTTTGAAAAATACTGCTGAAACCCTACCTTTGAATGTCCAGTGTGCAATGGAAATGGAATAAAAATGGGTAAGTAAAATTGCCCAAAAATCTTGAGCAAAAAAAAGGAAACAAAAAGCATTTATTTAGTGTCTATGAGTCAATGCATAGTATATGACCAAATATGTAAAAGACTTTTATTACATAAGAGAAATCTGACAGAGTTCTGAGGCTTAGACTCTAAATAATAAGCTGAAAGCAAATACAATATCCAATCCAAGAAAAGCATTTTTCATAGCTTTGAGATAAATCATTTCATAATTAAGGAATTAAAATCTATTCTGTTCTTAAATTGGATAAATAGATACCTGACCAATGCCAGTTCTCAGAAAAGTATACATATAGATAGATAGATAGATAGATATAGATAGATAGATATACTTAATATCTGTTGTGGAATGCAATGAAAATTGTGATTCCTTTCTTAATCAATAGAGACTAGTTATATTAATTATTAAAGAGTAGTTTCTATTTAATATAAACGTATCTAAAACCAGACAGACCATAAGAAAAGGTGCAATTAACTCCTTCAGTGAACAGAATACCCCTTTAAATGAATCGCAAGATAAAATTTAAGGGAGAGGCTTGAAAGCTTTTCTGGATGTTAATGATTGTATATCTCATATGTTTCTGAAACCAAATAGAAAAGGCACAAAGATTTTCTGGTATTTTTTCTTTTTTTTTATTTCATGTATTCATTTTAAGGAGGGAAAACGCTGGAATTGTCTATTCAGTTGAAAGCCTAATCCTATAGACTTATGTGGCCTCATTACACAGTCTGGAGGTCCAAGACTCTGCACCAGAGCCAACACATAAAAATGACCATTTGATAGATGAGAACCAGACAAAAGAAAATAAACTTTTCTATGTATGAGAATTTGTCAACCTTCTCTAACGCTTTCTTTCAACTAATTTTTGCCAGTGAGGAGTTAAGCTGATACAGGAAGTCAGGGAGAAGAGGACGATGATAGCTGAAGAACAGCTTTGCTTTTTTTTGCCCATTGTGCAACCACAAATATAGGATCATCAAAGCCGATTTCTCAGGCTGAAGTTTCAAACAAACCTTGAAAAATTCCTCTTTTCATCTGAATCACATACAGTGTAATTTCTCAAGCTTTCAGGGTCCTTTTTCCCACTTAATGGCAAAACAAAAATGAAACTCCATCATTCTCATGTTTTGTTTTATTTTGTTTTCCCTATCAATAATAAGACAAGACTTAGGGAGGATCAGGACAGTAGTAACTATTCCCAGTGGAATAAACTCATCACTCAATATCATTTTTTTCTTTCAGAAGCTTTAGCAAGAGAGATATCTGTTCTACCCTGGAAACATACCATGATCCCAGCAGAGACCTGCATACAGCATTCTGTGTCAGACCAAGCACTGTTCAAAAGAACTTGTTTCATTGTGTCAAGTAAGTTCTGACTCTCTGTAAGAGGTCATCTACTTAGGTGAGTTCGGTCTTTGATGCCGATACAAAGGGAAGTGATCTTCAGCTCTTGACATTATTTATTGGAATCTACTTCACCTGTTTATTGGGTTTGTAAAATGGAGTAAGTGCATGTGTTTTTGGCTTCATGAAAAAGGGCATGTGTTGTTGTAAAAAAAATGTGCTGTTAGACAGAGCAGCAATTGCCTTATTTACTTACTTTTTATTACTGAAGGATGGCTTGGGGAACATAAGTGGTTTATGCCGCAGGTCAGAATTCATGCATGTGGAGCTTTAGAGTTTGCAGAATCCTTCTGCTCAGCCAACAAATAAATTATTCCCACAGCAAGATGGAATAAGTTGACAGTATGCTTCTACTGCCTTTGTCTTGGCTTTGTTTTTCAGTCACTAAATAAGGCAATGAAAGACAAATGGTCTTCACTGGCATGTGCTGGCTAGAGGAGAGATGGGATGAATTGCTGGGAGTAGGGAGGTCTGGCAAGGACAGTTCCCTCTGTTTTAGTTTCTTTAGTCCTGAGGTCCCACCTCCTATCACTGAGTAGCTGGAGGCGGTCAACCATTGTTGAGCCCCAGCTTCAGTGTTTAAATCTCATGGTATAAATACGTACATGTTACCATAGCCAACAGTATTACAAAAGACAGTTATCGATATATAAACAGTTTTGAAACATACTATTTAGACAGGTGAGTAGGAAAGAACATAAATTATGATTTTTAAAGCCGCATATGCAACTTCTAAGCCTATTGGAAAATGCTAATATTTCACTTGAGCTCCTCAAGTGATTTTCACAAGTAGTTTAAAACCATAAGTGACGCCAGGAATTAACTCTCAACATAAGTGCGTAAGTTGCTAAGCCAAAGTAGGTGGAGTGTCATCTTTTTGGCATGGGTACAGATGTATAAAGTGCTGGGTTTGCACACAGTAAAATACATTGTATAATTGTTTGGATGACTCTTTGTCCATAGGAGTTTAAGTATTCATTTTCCATTATAATAATTAAAGGGTGAGCATGTTTAAAAGTACTCCTTGTATTTTCACATTGTGCCAGAAAAAGAGAGTCATTCCACAAAGGGGCTGTAACTAAGGGAATTCTCCCCCCGTTAATTCTGTTCCTATAAAGGGGATATTATTTGCTGTATACCTGTATTAGGAGCTATAGTCAACCAGAAGAGTGAAATGGTTTCCACACAGTGTTATAGATTACGATGGTTTTACTGGGTAGCACACATAAAATTGCTGTGTCTTTTTAACAAGGTAGTGAACATTTAAGGATGTAAAACCCTCTACCAAAAGTGCTGAAGCAAAACAGGAAGACCATTGGGATTATCTTATGAATGTTTACAGTGAATGACTGGATTTACAAGTTGTTCATGACTATAACATCTGAAGGTCTGGTGAAGGATTGGCTGCACAAATTGATTTTTATAAAATGATTATACTTTGCTCCTATGTGATATTTATTTGTCATTGATAATACAGTTCTATGGTAGTTCCACTGGCACTATTATTGTGTGGTTTTTGTTACGAAAATCTACAAAAACGTAATTACAGAAAATTTTTACTTTTAACTACCTTACAGTTTTCTTTCAACTAAAGTACACTTCTATAGAAACCTCTGACACAAAATTAAACAAAACTGAAAATCACAGCTGTGAGCCCTCCAGCAGTTCCCAGGAAAACGTTCCTCATTTGCACATATCAGCCTGTGAATCCTTGTTTGTTTTTTGTTTTTTAAAAGTACTTTAAAACAACAATCTATATTGAAAACACATCGAAGAATTGCTAACTCATTACAGGATAGCCTCCTGGCTTAATGCCATGCTGTTTATACGATTACTTTGTTGGGAGGTATATTTGTCTAAAGATCATGAAATTAGGCCCAAAGTAAGATCAAGCTCAGATCCAAAGTCACAGAAATAATCACTAGTTTACAAATACAAGTATCTGTGCTGATGTGCACAGATCCCTCTCTTAACTTGTCACTGTTTGAGATTTTTTAATGTGATAACATGGTACCACAGGCCTTAACTTCTGACCATAGATAAATATTCTTTTATTGGAAAAGTGTAAATCAACTGTCTTCTTAACTAAATGTACTTAAGAAGCTGAAGTCCTATCATTTCTTACACTTCTCCCATCCTTTCCATTCCACATTTACAGCCAGCAGTACTTAATGCCATATGAAATGAATAGCAGTAACAATTTGATTCATCCCACAAAATCCATAATATTTATTAAAGCCTAAAAGTCTGAACTAACATCTTGTATATTGTTATGTTTCTTTGCTTAGACATAACAATAACAGTGACTACAGGTGTTACAGAAGATTATTATCCAGCAGTAGGGGCAGTTTGCTCATGCTTTGCAAGAGTTTTTTCTATCTCTTCAACGTACTTAGAATGGTTTAAGGACGTCAGAGCACAAGAGGTTTGTGTGATGGCAAGGATATCTGGTAGATGTGACATGTTTAGAAGTAGAGAAGGTACAACAGATCTTAATTTCCAGAATAATTATATGATTATGTGCATTTCTGCAGTACCTATAAATCACACCTGAAGCAGCAGAATCAAATTTAGTGGCAAAAGGAATATGCATCCCATCCAAATATTATGATAGCAGCAATGCTGATGATGACAGAACTCCAAAAAGAAAGTGCTGAAGTATGAACTGAGCTGAGTAAAAGGTACACATGGAAGGCCAGGGGTCACCCCTGTTTCCCATAAGTACCTTCAGCTTCAGGACTGTATGGGGCAAGCCTGAGCTTTTTGCAGCAGTTATAGCCCGACCCTGAAATTTATAAGTATTTCAGGACATGCCACTCTGGTTCGCCATTTGTCAGTTCTGTTTGAAGGTGGAGAGGTTCTCCCTCCCTCCTCCTCCCTGGTAATGCCCATGTCATTATACTCTTCCCCCCTATCACCAGGGAAAGGATGTTTCTGCAGCTTGTCTGGTGATGCCAATCCCTGGAGATGACAGATGGGAAAAGGCTGTAGTCAATTATATAGTGCTTCCAGAAAGATCTGCAGGAAAATGCCAGAAAAGTTCCCAATAGTCATGTCAAAGGAATCCTATTTCCACTCTACAGCAGAAATCAGGGGCCTTTATTTAAACAGATAAAAGGTTTGAAATAATGATGGGAATTTGGGAGGAAAGCCAGGATGAATATTACGACAACAAATTATAGTGCTTTCTGCTTCTGCCAATATCCTGTAATACAGAATTCAGTCCTGAATTTATTTTCAGGGGGATTAAAGATCAAAAATATAGGTGATGGACTGAGCAACTGTAAGTAAAAAGCCCATCCAGCCCAGACAGCCCATCAGCAGTAGTCTGACGGCTGACATGTGCAGAGCCCATCCAAAGCAGCGAGCACAACTGGCTGCGATGCCTGCCAGCATCCAACTGCTCCCACTGAGAAATATATCTTTCAAAAATTTAATGTCTCTGCCCTGAACCAGTTTAGAGAGCAATGAGCTGAACTTGTGTCTAAGGACAAATTGCTTCTTATCACACATTTTAAAGTAATGTGTAATTGTTTTATTTTATTGTGGTTTTATTATTGGTCACATCTGTCTGTGTCTCTCAGACTAGTGAAAGACCCAGCGCAATTACACACTACCAGAGTAGGAGAAGTACTGAGCACCTCCTATCATAAGGCATTTACTTAGGGGTGGGATTTTGAAATGCCTCACTAAGTTAGGTGTCAAACTTTCTGGAACTTGACTGCTCTACTTAGGAACCAAAAGAGACTCAAAAATCTGAATTCAGTGGTGATTACTGTGCCATCCTAAAAACTCTCAATATACCATGCAGCAGCCCTGCAACCATTTGTCTAGGCACTGCCCATCCACCTTCCCTCCCAGCGGTTTAGCAGGCTCAATAATGTCACAACTAACATCATTTAATTTTCTTGTCAGCTAACATGGCTCTCTGGGGAGGCTAAATAAGACAGCTGGACATAGCAAAGTGAACGTATCATCTTGGTTTTCTTCCTGACATTATTCTGTATGTCACTGTTCTGAGTTTTCTGCTCTCTAACACAGTAATGATACAACTTGATTAGCCTAACAGATGTCCCTAGGAGGATGATGACAATAGAGAATCTATTCCAGCCTTCTAAGTGACCAGTTTAAACTTTTAGAAAGATGTTTGGGTTTTCCAGCATGAATGCAGATAGCGAACTTGCTGAAAAAGCTTCATTGTAGGTAAACTTGACATCTATTTTCTACATCTGGGAAGATGGGAAGGTAGGTGCCAGTAGGATGGTTTGTGGGCAACTGTTTCGGAAATGTATTACCTTATAGTACAGATAGTTGTTTGTTCGTTTGTTTTTCCCTTCATTCTCTATCTGCTTTTCCTCCTTTTCTTTCTCTATTTCTCTGGTACATTTGTGTGAATAAAAAGTTTTGAGTAAGGAGAAATCTGGACAACAAAGATTATTGTTTTGGTAATCAGCTTGTGAAGTCCTAACCTTGTAGTCCTCGAGTAAACAAAACTGGGATGGTATGGAAAGGCTGAGCACTAGGCATGTATTACTTTGATGTAACCTTTGGCAGAGGCTCTCCCTCTACATGGATATTAATAATGCACGTAGACTCTACTTGCTTAATTAGAGAACAATAACCTCCATATGCAGTACAGACAACAGCAATATATATATGAGCATATGTACTACCCAAGTGTTTGTTCTCCAAATGAGTACTAAACCTTCAAAGAGCATCTTAGTGTGACTTTAGACAAAACCAGCATAATGCTTTAGGTGTTTAACTGCATTAAATACCGTTTTTCCTGTTTACATAATGATGTGGTTTGTTTATCTTACAAGTGTTGTAAAAATATTAGTTAGCAGTCATAAATATAGTTCTGATAAAATGATACTACTTTCCAGAACTGTTAATCTGTGTTAATGCTGCTTCAGTACGGGCCCTGTAACAGCTGTTAGAATTTTGTCCCCTGTAGGTCAGAGAGAGAAGATGGGAAAATCCTTAATAAAATGTTGTTAGAAGCTACAGGTGGGAAATAAAGAAGCTCTTGTGACCTGTAATCTTATTCCCTCATAAAGTCACAGAGTGCACAGCAGCTTCTGTGGCTGAAATTAGACAACACGCTAGCGGCTTTTCAATCTCAACTTTTGCAGTTCAGTTATATCATTTTCAGTGAAGAACAAATGAAGGATACAGCAAGCACTGCCCCTGACCTTCCTTGCTGTTTTTAATAAGCACATTCAACAGCATGAGCTTCTCTATCTTAAATGAATTACTATATATCCATGTATTGAAAAGAAAGTATGGCAATGTTTATCTTCTGTATACATTCTACTATCAGATTTTAATTAACTCTCAGCCTCAGGTAAAGAAAATATGCTAATTTTAATAGCCTTATAATTACTGTGGGCCAGATTCCACCACCCGGCTGCTGACTGGTGCCCAGTCCTGCACAGAGCCTCGCTAGCCTCAATGGGACCAACCAGGGAGGGTGAATCCACTGCCATCAGAATTTTCTTTCATAAGACGGGATTGCAGGAAGGATGAAATGGAAAGGTGTAATAGGTAGAAATCAAGAATGAAGCAGTGAATGGATTATCTATTACCAAAAAATATTATACTATGGAAACAAGTTCATTGCAGGGGAGTTGGACTAGATGACCTTTAAGGGTATCATCCAACTCAGTTCCAGGTTTCTATGATATTTTTAAGTTTTGAATACTTTATAATCCCATGGCTGTATTTTGTTATTCTGTTTCATATTTATATGGGCAATACATACTCTTTGGAGACCGTGACTCTTGCAGGCCTTGCCTTTCTGTCTTGTCATTCTTTCCTTGTGGCATCTCTTTTGCCTTTCATCCAAATATAGCACTGAGTATGAAAATGAACATCTTTTTTCCATTGTTTTATTAAAATCAAACAAACAAGAAACAACAGTAAAGGATAATATACAGGGCAAAATGCAGCTCTGTACACTTCTGTAGTAATCTTCTCTTATTATTTTTGTCAGAGTACAAAACAACTTGTTTAAAAATACTCAGTCAATGCACTATGGAAAACAATCAAATATTTACTGCTTGAAAGTCATAATAATTTGTTTAAATATAATTATGAGCAATTACTTAGTAAAATGATAGAGGAGTGCTGAAATATGATATAGAATGATATAATTAATTGGTTCCAGATGCAATGAGTTGTCATTTCTGAAAATTTAATGTCATCAAGGCTCTTTTTCCAATAGCACAAGGAGCACTATTGCTAATAGACTTCAGAGCTTGAAATAAATAAATCTTTGGAATCCTGTTGCATCTCTTGGGGTGTGACATTTGACAGTCTTTTATAGCGCAGAACGAAACAAGTTTGTGAGCTGGAATTCAATTGTGGTGTATTGATTCCTTGCATCAGTCATTATTCCCTGCTGATTGACAGCTGAAAATTGGTTACGTTAAGTATTTCATATGTTATATTGGCTGACATTTGCTTGCCTGCTCCTGTGTCAATATTGTTGTAAAGATCTCCAGCTCTATGAGATAGCAATATACACTGACTGTGGCTTTTGTGTGATGTTCCAGTGTTTTTCCTGACATAATTTAAGACATATTAAAAACCAGCAGCATCTTCCCTCTTGAGAAGCTTAATGCCAATATTATTGTCTTCCAAGGGAAGATCATGTATGCTCATAATCGGGTGCTAATTTCCACCCATACGCTCATGTTTAGGCATTAGGCACTATAACTGTAAAATTGAGCCTGCTTGATTGATTCATGTCAAGCCTCATCTCAGCTCCTGCAGTGGAAGTCATCCAGCTGACCCTTTTTACACTAAAAGAAGAGATTTGTGTTCCTTTCTTTCACCTGGAACCATCAAATTGACTGAATAATCTGTAATACATTAGTGCTGACATTTGTTAGGCAAGAATTAAACAAGACACAGTAATCATTCCCCTGAATAAAAATTGTGTTTGATTTCCAGCAGAGTTCTATTAAAAGGACGGCAGAGCCCCATCTCCTCCAAAATGGGAAACAGTGAATATTTTCTGTGCTAATGAACTGAATTAACACTTTAATGACAGATGGACAACCCCTAGCCACTCCTAACAGAAGCTGCTGAGTTTTGGAGGGAGATGTGGATCCTGTGTCTGCCTGGACCACTACAGCGAGCAACCTGGAAATTTTTTGCATGAACGTTCAAGGGCGTGCATAATAAAGTTTGACCATTTTCATAAATGGATATAAAAGGGAGAATTATGGCTATTCTACAGCTAGGGCTGACTAGTCGCAGGAAAACCAGATCCTGAAGTCATTAGAACAGAATTCCTTAAATAGTGAAAGGTAAAAACTGTCAACTTAGATTAATACTAACGCAGCATTGATTCCTGTCTCTTCCATAATTATACAAAGCATGAGGTTGGTGCTTTATGTGAACGTCTGTGCAGACGTATTGACATACAGCTGGTATGGCCAGAGTCTGATCTGATACCTTTGAGGTCCCAGTGTTACAAAAACATAGAGGAAGCACATTCTGGAAATGGGCTTTTTCCCTCCACCAGCATGCCTCGGAGAGTAAGGGAGCATCACTGTTGTGCTGGTATGTCTCTGGGACACCCACAGAGCATTGCCTTACCACAGAGATGTATGGGCAGTGTAGGTAAATGAATGACATGAAAGTGGGGAAAAAAAACAAAAATCTGTGAAGAAAAAGACCTGGACCAAATGAAAACAGGGACCAGGTTGGGTTCAGCTTGTTGGGATCCTCAAAGATAGTGCTGTTGCTGAAGCAGCAAGCTTATGTTTTCCCTTTACTTAGAGCTGGGTAGCACCACTCTAACTCAAAATACAAAATCTGGTAGGAACTGCTGTTCATTTAGAGGACAATGCTTATTACCACCTGAGGCCTGTAAAGGAGCAGGTGAACCAGGGTTGGTATGTGCAATCAATCTGCATGGTGGCACCTGCTGCTTCTTGTATTTAGGGCAGGTGCTTGGCAAAATACAGCTTCTAGGAGGGCCCTCTGCTGCCTTGGGAGGCTTGAGCTAGTGTTCCTTTAGCAAGTATCTTGGTGGGAGTGAGAGAATATGGAATTCAAGATGAGGGTGCTCGCAACAAATACCTTGAAACACAAGAAGTGATGTTGAAAGAAATTAATTGAGCCTCCAATGGAAACAGTGATTGAGCACCTGGTGGGAAGGCAGGGCCAACCCAGAGGAGTTCAAATGAAAACAGTGCACGTGAGTGACTGGAAGGAATGGAGTCAGGATCCACCCCTTCCTAGACTTTGTTTAAGGGTTTGCAGTGGAAGTGAGGGCACCTCTTGCTGGAGATCCCTGCCTACCTGGGGCCTTCTAAAGGTAAGTCGCTCTTTTCCTTTGTGTCTGTGGCTGCTGCACTTGGGCTTTTTCTCATTTGCTGCAGACAAAGACTTTGACACCCTGCTATTATTATTATACAATTATAATATTACAGTATCCTTGTTAAATATTAGAAGAATCTTGTAGAACAAAGTATACTGAATATCTAATATCTGCCTTCTACGTTTGTCTACTAGTTCCTGAGTTTTTATCTCATCTGTCTCTTTCTGTAGTACAAAAGTATTTGTGGATGTGACTCCCAAAACACAAAATTTTGAGCATTACTTGCTCTCAGACTTGTAATTTCCCCATTTAAATTTCAATTATGGAACAAACAATCCCAGCCTTATTCCTTGTGCCATGCAACTCATTAAATGTTTTGAATATTTCATAGCTCAAAACTGGTCATGTTAATCTATGAATATATTGTTATAAATAACTAATAGGTGTATAATGAATCATGGCTATGGTTTATGGAAGATTAATAGATAGGAAAAAGTATGAATAGTACTTTACAAGGGGAAACACTGAACCATTAGCTCTTCTGTTCAAGGCACACAAACATCACTGGTGTTCCACACACCTCTCTTTTGGTTTCTGCATCACATTTGAAACAGCTTTCATGGGGAACTATAGCTTTAAGAAGCTTTGAAATGAATTAGACTGTTTCAAGGCAGCTGTGCATGACACTGCAGTGTTTTAGGATGTGTATGCTGATGAAGGTGAATCTCTGTATGTTCTTAAGTGCTTAATTATGAAAAGATATGTGGGGGGAGGGGAAGTGTTGAAATCTGTAAAGTCAGATGAAATGAAACACTTTTAAGTTTAAGTTGAAGATGTGAAAAGACAGAATGGTTAGATGTGAAGAATTCAGTACCTGATATTTTAAAATATACCCTACCATTATTTACTGTTTTAATATCTTTTTGACTAAAATTAATATGTTTTCTAAGGTTTGTATCAAAAGTCTGAAGGCTTGACTGAATGTGTCACAGGATCCCAATCACAGCAATGTTCTGCAACTTTTGTTGAAATATTCAGAATCAATGTCTGCCAAAAATAGATTCTTCCAGAGTACAAGAATCACATAGCTACAGCTGAGTCATCAGGGAAATCAGTGATGATGGGCATCATGAACCAGCTGGCAAACCCAAGCTACTGCAAAATCAGCAGGTCACCTTGAAAGCAGGTGTGCAGCAAGCACAGCAGACAGAGCTGTGTGCACAGCCAACTCAATGAAATCTCAGTCCTCAAGAAAGGTTATATAAAGAAATGCATTCACAGATAATTGGTGATGCATATCTTTGGCTGTATTTGTAACAAGAGAGTACACTACCTGCTCAGGTATTTCACTTGTGTGTAGCAGTATGGAGTTAGAGGTTTTTGAGTCAAGATTTTACAATAATTGTGCCCAGCTATGTCACAGACACTGGAGTTCTAGACACAGTGTTATTAGTAGTAGAAGGAAAGATGCTGGCAAAGAAGTTTAAAACTTGGGGTTTACAGCAATGAGAATATTCTTTCTGGGCTGAGACCTGCATATGTGAAGTGAGGACTTTGTACTAGCGCTCATTAAGGGAGAACTAGAAAATCGTGCATGGGCAGGGTTGATTATTGAAATGGAGAGATGCCAAGTGTGTGATGGGAAGTGGGACTTAGTTACGTAAAACAATT
>PPHD01026077.1:519-11569 GCA_002909625.1 Bambusicola thoracicus
CCCCCCCCCCCCTTCGAAAAAAAAGAAAGCTTAAAGATGTGGAAGTGCCTTCTGATGCAGATGTGGTAAATAATTACCAGCCTCCTTGTTGCTAAATAGTATTGGATGAACTACAGATCTGTCCATGGTGCTTTAGGTGCATAAATATGATTCAAATACACAATATTTAAATCAACAAAAAATGAAATGTCAACAGATCCCAAAGGAGGAAAAAGAGATCTGTCACTGTATGTATTTTTAGTGAGAAACAATAAATGTATTCAGCAGAGATATCATTTTGGTGAGTAACTGTTTCTAAAGGCCACATGAAATCTGGAAAACAAGTTCGTTTTGCTTCTAGCTTTCTCAGTGGGCAGGATTCATTGTAAGTCAGTACTTCCATTATTTTAACCTCTGTCATGAAACTCTAGTCCTTTTATTTCAGACCCATTGTGATATGCTATAGCCTGTGTTTTCCTAGCGGGGGGGGATGTGAAGTGCACATAACACCTTCTGATTTTCTGACATTTTTCTTGAGTAATTTTGTATCCCAACCTTGAAGATTCTTTTACATAGAAAGGGAGAGGGAAGACTATTTAGAAAAAAAATTAAGAGCTTTTATATTATCTTCATATAGCTGAAAATACAAATATATCAGGAAGGAATGTGACCGGAAACCTTTCAAGTTTCTTAACAGGCAAAAAGTATGTATTCGAAGTAGGGAAATGTGCCACAGCATGCCTGCTACCTTACCAGTTGTTTTTCTGCTCTTGTTGAGTGTGACATCCGAAAGATTTTTCCTTTGATAATTTTTTGGAAGCAACAGTGAAGCCTAAAAGGTTGTCTTCAGTTGGTCACCCTTACAAATTTTAGTGTGAAGAGACTGAATAAATGGGTTTTCCCTGTTTCATTACTCAGCCTCCACAGTAAATAGCTGTGGTGCTCCTCAGCAAAGCCCCAGAGTTGAGATAGGTGTTTTTAAGAGTACTTTATGCTTTATTTTTGCCACGCATATCGTTTATCTCTTTGATCTTTTTGTTTTCTCAAGGATGTGATACCAGTAGGATTTTTGTACAAGCCAAGTTTAAAAGGGCTGTTACAGGATCCATAAACCTGACGTTGTTTAGATACACACAATGAGAACTAGGGTGTTATGCTACTTAGAATTGTGTAAAGGACTGTAAGTGTTTTGCTGCCACCTTCCCTCTATTTACACCTCTACGTTTTGGTTTATGAGCAGCAAAAGCAAACTGTCACTATTTGCTGTAAATTGAAGCTTTTAATAACTATGTCTGTTCTACAACATTTGTCAGCTTTGAATATTCTGTCAGAAGAAAATAAAAATAGCAGGAAATCTCGGCAACGTGACACTGAAAATTTTTCTGCTTATGCTCTATAAGGTGTAAAATACTGGCTTCAAGAATAGGCATTTGTAGTTTCCTTTAAAAAAGTTAAATTTGCATTTTCTGTGGCTAGCAGTAAGCTCTATATATGTTACTGCCAGAATAAATGGCAAATGCTATGTGTGTCATGTACTGATCTTAACAAAGTACTGCTAAACTCCTTGAGTGGTAAAAGTTGATTGAATAGGTGCTGCCTGTCAGACTCCCGCATTCAGTGCACCGCTGGATGTGGTGATGCAGTAATGGAAGTGTCTTAAAGTTAAAAAAATAATAGTAAAAAAAATCAAATGTAAGCCGTTTCAAATAGCATTATTTTATTTAACCTGAAATGTGCTTGAGTAACAGTATAAGGAATAAAATGAAATAAAAGGTTTACATATGCTGTCTTTAGGAAAAATGGCATATTTTGTTGCTCTTCTTCCAGCACTGCTGAAGGAGATGTTCTTTTGGAAATCATCTGAAATGTTTTTATTTCTTTTGTGTTTGCTTTATTGCTTAATAACATTTTTTTTTTTCCTTAAGAAAAAAGAAAGCTATTTATGAACCTTTCTTTCTGTGGTTTTATTTTTTTTTGTGACGGCTGTTCCAAATAGCAGACTAAACTTGTAAGTGTAAATGTTTATCTAGTGGTGGATCTCTTGTTACATAACGGGCATATTTTGCAGTGTTAGTGACAGATTTCTGCTTGTCCGTAACTGAAGGGTTTTGCTTGCAATGGAACCAGCTCAGGTCTAGAATCTGGAGTTTGCTCTGTCAATGTGACTCAGCATCAGCATGACCCTGCGATTCAATGTGCATTGTATCCAGCCTAACACCTTCATTTCCACCTACCACAGTTTCTCTTTCAAACTCACTTTTCTTTCATTTTCCTTGTAAAATTTCTAACAAAGTGAAGTTATGATTTTAGTCTTCGCAGGTATTCTGGAAAACATCTATTTCCTTCCTGTAGCCTTTTTGTTCAGTAGGGGTTAGCTCATGTCTTAACTGTGGTCCCTTTCTGTGGCAATCAGAAATCAAGTAGGGATTATTCTTTCAGATAAATCGCAGTCCTCCTTTGAAATGTTAAGGCTCATTTTGCTGAAGGATGAAACAGATTAGAAAGGGAAAAAAACAATGCTAGGAGAGCACATACAAAAATTTTATCCAGTCAGAAAGAAGTCTTACAAGATTGAATTCCTGTCCTTTGTAGATGTAATTTTTGCATGTCAGAGCCTTCAGACTGCTGTCATGGTCTTTCAGGAGAAATACAAACACGTAAAGGGAGGGGGAGACTTATCTAGAGAGTGATGAAGTTATTCCTCTAGGAAATACTTCTTGTTTGTTTATTTCAGAGAAAAAGATTTAGGTGAAGGGTGAAGGGCCAGCATGACCTAGAACAGCCCAACAGAGGGCCTATGACAATGGAGGATTTATTTAATTTGGGAAAATAAGGAAAAAAAAAAAAACCAACAAACAAAGAAGAATTTGGTCTTCTTTCTATATTCTGTTGGATTTTATTGGGTAAATAGCATTTGAGGTCAATAGTCATAACAACAACAGTGCTTTTGTCTTGGAATTTTTTATGCCAATTGAAACCAATAAAATACTTTCTCTTACTCTGTACGTTTCAAAATATTTATTGGGTTAGGCTCCTCCATGCCTGTATCTAAAGGTGATCGGTGTATTACAGACCTGTAAAATTGTAATATCCTGTAACATCCTCTTCATCCTGGAATCATAGGGAATATGAACAGGGGGAAAGGGGTCCATTAGGTGACGACAAAACAGAACAGTTTTGGATCAGTGTTGTAGCAGGAGCAGCTTACAGGCTTCGAGTGACCTTAGTTAAGAAGGAAGAGTGCTTGGGTTCACCAAGATAGCAAATTTTTTTGAAAACTGTATTCAGCAGAGAAATGTAAGGCAAGACGTGTAAAAAAAAAAAATGGACTTGAATGCTCTACCCTGGAAAATAAATGATCATTTGATGTTAGAGATCTATAAAATAATAAGTGACAGTGATGCAGATGAAAAGGGGACTTAATTCAGTCTTTCTTACTATTCTTGGATTTTGAGAAATAATCTCAGCCAGATTTAGAACAGAAGGAAAAAGGGAGATGTGTGTTTGTTTGGTTTCACATATCATGAAGGTGTGGAGACTCACAGTGTTAGAAGCAGTGGACAAACTGGTGGAAGAAATGTCCACCAAGGGCTGGATCATTAAATCAAATGCATTAAATGTGATCCTAGCGCAGAAATTCTCTAAAATGGATTGCTGGGACAGAAGAAGGTGTGCCACAGGAAGCAGTGGTCACGCTGTGTCAGAAAAGGCTCCTGTGGTCCTGCAATCCATAGCACTCAATGTTTCTTCAGGGATATGTGAACGAGTGCCTATTAAGAATTGTATTGCATTACATTTTGTTCCTCATGGTTCTGAGGTCAGAATCTCAGAATGGTTGTGCTGTGGTTAACCTGGCAGGCCACTAAGCACCAGACAGCTGTTCCCTCTATTTGAGTTGGAAGGGAACCTAAAGTTCCAACTTCCTAGAGTTCCTACCCCTCACATGTGAGCAGGGAGAGGTGCTCCGGTCCTTAATCTTCTTGGTAGCCCTCCATTGGACTCCTTTTACTATGTCGAGCTGTGTCTTTCACTGTGGGGCCTAGAACTGGGTACAGCACTCCAGGTGCTATGATACCTGCTATGATACTTTGTGTGGTGCGGCCAAAAGCAGATGAGTGGCTCTGGTTTCACCTCATCCCCTCAGGCATAATTTTTACCTTTGGGAAGAAGCTGTTTTTTTGTCCTCTGGAGGTGCCTTGCATGCAGCCAGAGAGCTCGTGTTCTGGGTTAAGGCATAATATTGATGTGTTTGGATCCACCGCAAGCTCTACAGAAAGAAAAACATTTTATTCATTGTGGTAGAGAAGGTGAAAGAACAGAACTACTACAGGCACTTGCTGCTCACCAGGTGCTTGTCTGAGAAGAGCTGGTTCTTCTGCGGCTGATAGATACTGCTGGTAGAAGGAGAGTCCTGTTTTTCTCTGAGACGCAGTGGTACCTCTTAAGTTTGTGCTGATTTGGGATTTATACAAGCAGCCTGACATGCCCCTTGTGTAAGGTTGCTGACCCATAGTCTACACAGAGCAACTCTGTAACCACTACATTGCCTGAGAGGGTATGATTAATTCAGGGCCAGTTCACTTTTGGTGCTGGAAGCTGTTTTTAAGACAGCTGATTCAAGTTTGCTTCTGTGTCCTTAAACTTGAGTAGGAAGGTTCAGAGCAAGGGTGAGACACCATCACATGAACCTGCAGCGTGCCACCTGCTCCACAAGCCCCACAGAAATGTACCCTCACATCCAGAGACGCTGTGCCCTTCTAGCAGAAGCCATCTTCCATTTCCTGTGTGGCTGGAAGACATGCACAGGCACTTCCCGAGGGAGCAGCACATGAGCATTCATAGCTTAGTTTACCTGCAATGATTTGCTCATGGAATCATATACTTACTGCAGCTATGTTCTACATCTTGCATAGCATAGGGGCCTTCATCTGTCTCATTTTTGCACATGTTCAGTATGCTTATGTCTTTTTATGCAAGTTTGGAAACACCTAGAACTTAAAAATTATTTCTCTTGTATCCATAAAACCTCTCTCCATTCTGACAGAATTATAGAAGCTTCAAAGCTGCCGTATAAAGGTATGAAATAGTTTACTTTTAACAACACATAGTGGCCCCAGTTCTTATTTACATTTCCCAGTTTGTAGCTCCACACAGTATTTTTAAAAGTCAGATAAAGTGCTTTTATCTATTGGTTGTATTTTTTGATGCTGTGGGAGATATGTTTAGTTTTTATGTTCAGAACTGCCAACCTATTTTAGAACCTGCTTAAAAACATTGTCTGAGCAAAGGAGCAATCATAAAGCAAGGCATTGGAAAATCACAGGTTTTCAGGCAGAGTTTCTAGTAAATATATTAGACCTGCAGTTAGATTTAAAGAGGGTGTTTTTTAGAAGGACACAGTATTGCAAAAATGATATTTGTCGTTAAGTCTTTCCTCCTAACGAGGCATCCTTTGTTCAGTCCGTTGTAAAGCTCCTCATCACCTAAATAACAGTGGACATAAATGTTAGTAGGATCAGGGCTTTGCGTAGGAAAAATGCTTCGTAGGTGTTTGTGTGCCTTTGTTCCATGAAAGTTCTGACTTGTACCTGATAAAGGAATCCCAGCTGATTGTTCTGATTCTTTACAGAAACCTTTTTTGCCCTCTTCTGTCCCTGTGCCTTACACTTTAAACTTCAAGCAAATCTTTCTTTCAGTCCAGTTGTATTGTAGCTGTGGCTGATTTAAACAGTTTCACTGTATGAATTGGTTCAGTAGCTCCAGTGAATCAGCTCAGTGACAAATGCCTCTCAAAGTTGTCCCTCAGACCTACAGCATAATGTTCTGCTGTGACAGGTAATTCTGGTTCAGGAACTTTCTAAATAGTTACACTTTTTATTCACACTTGGGTAACAGTGATCTTTTTTGTTTTCCTTTTCTTGTCAACACCTGTGTAAAAGAATATGTGGTGTGTATAATTGTGTCACTTAATGAATGGAATCTGTTGTCCATTTTACTTCACTACTCAACCCAATCCTTAACCAAAAAAAAAAAAACCAACAAAACAACCCCAATTGTTAGCAACGATTTTGATTAATGCATTGCTTCAGAATTCTAGCATCAGGAAATATAAACACTTTTGGATAACTGGATTTTTCTGCAAGATCTGCTTTTAAAATATGACACATTAAAGTGTTTTTATATCTTTGCCTGGGTTAAGCTATATAGCAAATGCTTTTGATATAATACTTGTGTTTCATTTGAAGGCTATAAATATTTTTTCAGATCAACCTCAGATATTTGTATGTCTAGCAGAAATTCTCACTCTAACTGAAGCATATCCATCATTCTTTAGAGTATCCATCACGGCACATCCTGATTCAATAAGAGATGATATCTTGTTATCCTTTCAGCGAGTCACTGTATTTATGGGTTTAGCTGACATTGTCTAGATGTGGCTTTGATGCAGAGTGTTGGGTGTTGTGGGACTAACTCCCTGTATTTCACATACCTTGGGATGCTGCTGTGTTGTGCTGGGCCATACAGGAGACTGTTCCTATCTGTGAGTGGTATCAACAGATAACAAAGGAGTTTTTGTCAGTGCGGAGTTGATATATCCAGTTCTGTTAAAATAAGGAAGGCTTCAGTTTAGCTTGTAATATTAAAAGGTCTCATCTGAATTGCTAGTAACAGATTTTCACATAATTTCTTTCTCTCCCACAGCCATCATAGAAGATCGCACCATACATATTTACCCTTGTTTGGTTATTCAGTGTTAGATCTCAATAAATACTCAAAAATATCTATGGATAGTTAAACTCTTTTTAGAATTAAAAACAAAAACAAAAAAAACAACATAAGACATAGTCAGATTGAAACTTTTGCTCAAGTCTCCATGTGGTAGGGATATGTGACCATTGATGATGTTTTCACATACAGAAATATACTTTTGGAAAGATGACGCTTCACATAGCTCTGCATGTAGTTTGGACGTGTCTGTTTTAACGTGAATGATTAGATGAAAGTTGTTTTCAGGTTGTAATGATAGCGGTTATAATAGAATACCTTTTAACTTTGTTACAGTCCTCTTAAAATTAATGCAAGAAGACCCACAGAAAGAACAGAGAACCAGATGTGGGCTTTTGGTGATGAAAAATACAGAACGCGTTTCACAAGGTTAAGGGTCAGTAGAGAGATCTTTTCTCATTGGTAAATGTTGAGGATGTAATTTTAGAAAATAATTGAGCAGATAGGCTTGCAAATAAAACTGGAGGAAATGTTAGGGGCCACGCTTCTGTGACAGAAGTAGTTGCTGGTAATGCAATAAGGGGAGGAGAATTAATTACAGGTTCGTAGCAGTCCACAGATGTTTGAAAGGTGGACATGCTAGTCAAAGTAATATATTGTAGCTTATTACAGGTGGGATATGAACAGTTTTAGCCTGAATGCTAGGGAAGACCTCTTCATAGCCTGAGTGAATTAACTCTTTGCAACATCTTTTTCTCTGAAGTACTTAAAACACATTATTAGGAATATTTATTAGGGGCAAAAGTCTTTCATTGCTCAGAGCACGAGCTAGATTCTGTTTCTTGCTGTTACAGTGCTTGAAGTACTTGGGGCCATCCAATTACAGCAATCTGCTAACCTCTTTGTAGGAGAAAGCCGAAACCCGTGTCTGGAGAGATGAATGAGATGGACCTCAGGGCAGACAGCTCACAGAATAGGCTTTTGATTAAAAAATTACCTCATTCTTAAGTACTGATTGGGGAATTTCAGAGAAACAGATGAAATCTTGATACAGAAAAATTCTTGCATTTCCTGCTGGAGAAGTTTCCTGCGGGTTAGAAGCTGCTTAAATAGCTAGCTCTTGGGAAGTCCTCTTGGCAGAAAAGTGAAGTAATTTCACTGCGTTTTTGAGGGGCCGTGGCTAGTTTGCATAACAGGTGTTGTCAATGATTAAAACATGTTGATAGCAGCCAAGAAAAAGTCATTTCTATGTAAGACAGAATGCATGCTTTCAAGCATTAGAGGCATGATAGAGATCATTTAGAAGCTGCACTTTTAAACTTTCCAAGTCCTTTCATGTAACAACACAGCTTTTCCAAATTAGATGATGTGAGAGCTACAGAAGTAATGAAAAGCATCAGAGGAGTTCCCTGAGACAATTCCCAGAGAGTGTTGTTGGAGCTCAGTGTTGTGGACTGGTGCTCCACCTGAGGTGCTGGGTTGCCAAGCAGGTGTAATGTGGAGGGACCTCTACAAGTTCTTCAGCACTCACAAGCTGCTTCAATCTGGTAGACCTATTGGTGCTCCAGCACACATCTTCATACTGCCAAGGTCAGATCACAAAGGGACCTCTCCAGTGATGAAACATCTGGCTCGGTGTGGCCTTCTGTATCCCGCTTTTATCCTGCTAACAGCTGGTAAGGGAGTTCTTGTATTCTGAGGATGCACAACATCAAAGAGTATTAATGATAGATCTTATGCACCAGGTCAGTCCTGTGCTCTGAGGTCAGAGCTTGTTTTACCATTCTGTCTCATAAGACACAGTTGCTAATTCTTCCTTGATCCTTGAGGTCCCTTTCAACCCGAGCCGTTACGATTCTTGAAAAGAGACTGGTAAAACCAAGTTCTCCGATCATTCTTTATTGTGTTATTCTGGCAGGCCTCCCCATGCTTTCCTTTCTGCAAAGCTGTAATGGGTTTCGAACTTTGCAAAACAAATTTCTTCTGTTCTGGTGGGATTTATTCAGATCCCATCAAGTCAAAAATTAGTCATTCCAAAAAAAGAGTGAGAACAACTGCGGGGCAGGCTGTTACCTCCATATTCACTTACAGATCCCCAGTGGTGATCTTGGCTTTTTGGCTGCTGCTGTTTGCTCTGCTGTTCTGCATGTCGTGTCTACTATGTCAGTCTTCAGTTTCTGAAATGTATTGCTATCCAGTTTGACAGGTGTCATTGTACTATCATCTTGGCTTTGTAGTTCTGGATAAAATTCCTTGCAAGCACGGTAGTTCCTTAGTCTGTCTGTCTTCAAATAGGTGTGAAGTTATGGTGTTCGTTGTCAAGATTTTGACAGGAGTATTCAAATGTGCTGCTCCCCGGACTCTTTGGTGCCCACTGGTGTCCGAGCCTTCCTCAGAGCCAGTTGGTGCCTTTTGCAGTTAGAGTATTCCTTCCTGTTGATGAAATTATCCCTGTCAGAAGAGAAAAAAAGGTTCCCTCAGAGGACAGCGAGAGGAATAGAGAAAGCATTGTTAATACTTATAGCTGCAAAATATCCATGGCTTTTTTACTGGTCTTTTTTGTGGTAGAAATGGGAGAGCTTCAGGGCTTTTTTATTTGGTCTAATTTTGTTCATATCTGTTCATCTGGACCTTGTATCCTGCTAACTAGAATTAAACTTCATTGTAGACATTTCAGTGAATTTTAATATAATCTTCTGGAGTCTTTGTGTGCAGCTTGTATCGCTGATGTGACTTGATTCTGCGCATAATAGTTCTGAATCATCTGTGGACTTACTTGTTTGTCACTGTAGCCACTTCATCCATCAAATTATTGACTGTAGGCTTGACAGTTGATGTCAAAGACTAGATCTTTTACCATGGAATATTAAAAGAAAAAAAATAAGACATAAAAACATATATGCTGTAAATCCACTGCCTTTTAACCTCTTGAAGTTGTAGAGAGACTGGTCTGAGAGGTCAGAGCTCTACCATGCCATTCCAGCCGAGGATAAGCCATATGGGAACTCAATAGGGCTAATTTCAAACTGGCTGTATCACTGCTTCAGGGAAAAGTTTGATCTTCAGCCTGCCAGCATGTTTTTGAGCCAGCTTTAATGAGTAAGAATAACAGTAAAGATACAACAACATAAGGTTCAGCAGTCTTGTGCAGCTGAAACTTGTAACTCAGCTTCTTCACTGCTTGTGAAGCACTGTCTGTGCTGCCTTGGCTGGGAATCACACCTTCCCTGTCATGCAGACCTAGGGTTAGAGAACAACTCTTCCTTGTCTTGCACTGACGTTGACCGTTGCAGAATTACTTATTTTCTGTGTGCGAGCAAATGAGAAGAATCAAGCCTGTAATCCTGAAAAGAAGAATTGCTTAAATTTGAACTCATGAATAAGTACGAAGTTCTAATTTCATACTATTTCTGGTGTTCAGATGGAGACAGCAATATATTGAGGCTCAAGTAATAGTTCTGAAGTAGGATTGAAAATGCAAAGTTTGCATTTGCTGTATTATGGCTTCAACTGTGTAAATGCCCCCGGCAATGGGACCCTGGTGAGGAGCATCTTTTCATCCTCAGGTTCTCATGTTGGCTGAGGATGCCTTCCACTGCTCTGGTATTTGCATTCTTTTAAAGCAGATCTAAAAGATAAATTGCTGTTAAGAGATTTTATGCATTCCTGTTGAGTTACTGTAAAGCTGCCTTATTTTAAAACTAAACCAAGGCATTTTAGGTGAAACTATCATTTGTGCCCTATAAACAGATTTTCAGCAGTCCTGCTGAGGCTTCCTGACATTTCTTGGAGAATCTGAGTCTCAGCCTCCTGAGGTGGAGCAATGTTACTATTGTTTTGCAAGGTGTCATGTCTTTTCTTTTTAGAGAAGACAAGATTGTGAGAGTCAATGTCAATTCAGTGAAACTGTACTTGGGACTCTTAGAATCATAGAATGGGCTGTGTTGAAAAGGACTGTAATGATCATCGAGTTTCAACCCCCCTACTATGTTGCAGGGTCTCCAACCACTAGACCAGGCTGCCCAGAGCCACATTCAGCCTGGCCTTGAATGCCTCCAAGGATGGGGCATCCACAACCTCCTTGGGCAACCTGTTTCAGTGTGTCACCACCATCTGTGTGAAAAACTTCTTGCTAATATCTAACCTAAACCTCCCCTGTCTGAGTTTAAAACCATTCCCCCTTGTCATATCAGTGTCCATCCACATAAACAGCCATTCCCCCTCCTGTTTATATGCTCCCTTCAAGTACTGGAAGGCCGCAAATAGGTCTCCCCGGAGCCTTCTCTTCTTCAAACTAAACAAGCCCAGTTCCCTCAACCTTTTCTTCATAAGAGAGGTGCTCCAG
>PPHD01026078.1:0-11568 GCA_002909625.1 Bambusicola thoracicus
ACATAGAGAACAAGTTATAATCTTTGGATTAACTTTTTATGTATTTTAAACATTTTTAGAAGCATTCAGGCTTTTGAAACCAGACAAATATTTATTGCTGTAATAAATACACCAAGATCTATTGTTTTTTTCCTTTTTTCTATAATTTGATCTCTGTTGTTGATCTTCTCTAGACTTCCTTCTTTTTATCCACATTTATATTAAAAGTGGTGCTTCAAACTTTCTACTTCTTTAGTCTTGTCTTCCTGATATTGTACAATGGTCATTTGATCTCTCTTTCACAATGAAAAAACAGAAACAAAAACAAAAAACCTAGAAAATAAAAGCCAGAAATACTTAAATCTGAGAGAGGGAGATATTTAACAATGTATTCAGTAGAACTTCATGAATAAATATGCTGTATTTATTTACTTCCCAAGAACAGAAACCTGATTAAGTATTTCATTTTCCATTAAACGCTAAATAATCTATCTCCACGCATTCTAAACAATATAAATCCTGGAACTTACTTTGTTGTAAATTAGTCATGAGGGAATGGAATAATCTTTTTTGTTGAAAACATTCTTAGCAAATTATCTTGCTCAGCATATTTTAATAAATTTTTACAGCAAGTTGTAGATGTGACTGTTAATCTCAGAAAAGATTAACAGTAGATTAATACAATGAGCAAAACTGTAAGCTGATTCTAGACAGGTCATATTTATATGTTTTCTAAGAAAGGATAACAACTATTACAGATATAATTTATAGTGTTATATTTGAAAACCTGAAGTGTCCGACTCTTATCATCATGATGGCCACCTAATTTTGATTACCTGTGTTTTCCTTTTTCATTCTGAATACTCTAAATGTTAATGATGTAATCTTTCACTGTCACATAGTACACAAAAAATGAAATAAAGTGTGGCTCAAGATAAAAAAATATGTTCCTTTCAAGGGAAGTAGAAAAACTACTGCTGAATTCTGATTTTAATAATATGCAAGTTCAAAAACAGTATAGTGAAATATACAAATTAAACCAAAATCAAGGCATTGTGACTTAGAAACTGCTAATGAGGTGACAAACACTGTTGATTTTATCCATACTAGAGCAAAGTATCAATAGCAAGTGAAACATTAAGAAGTTTCCTGCCTAGGAGGAAGCTTACAAGTAACACCAAGCTTGCTGTTTAATAGAAGAGAAAAGACAGCAGTGATGCAGTGTTTGATTTCTCTTTAAGAGGATTACTGACATCTCCTTGACACCCCTAGCACTATCCTGTTAAAAACAAAACAAACAAACAAACAAACAAAAAAATCCAAGCATTGGCCAATGCTCAAATTAATGGGTCCTCAGTGGAATAGTATATATTAAAATGCATACAAAGATGTATATGTAGATGACACTAGAGGTTTATCTATACATAGTTTAGTAAGCATAGATAAAATGATGCAAGAATCTTTGGAGCAAAATGATAGAATACTTACATAACTTCATCCAGATTATTCTGGCAACCAGCTCTGTGATTGAAAAGTAAACAGGGGAGGTTTAGGTTAGATACTAGGAGGAAGTTTTTCACAAAGAGGGTGGTGATGCACTGGATCAGGTTGTCCAAGGAAGTTGTGGATGTCCCATCCCTGGAGGCATTGCAGACCAGGCTGGATGTGGCACTGGGCAGCCTGATCCAGTGTTTGGCAACCCTGCCTGTGGCATGGGAGTTGAAACTCGATGATCACTGTGGTCCTTTTCAAGCTAGGCCATTCTATGATTCTATGATTCTATGAAGCTTGTGAAGTCTGATAGACTCATGCCCTCAGAGTGGAAAATTCTTTCTTTCTTTCTTTTAAGAAAATTGCTTGACAGATCTGTTCCATGGCACAGTCTCACAAATAGAGTGAACTCAGGAATAGAGCTGGTAAACTCATTTCTGCTCTAGATGTAGCTAGGATTGAGGGATCACTTTCGTTAGCTCTATTGATGAGGGAAATGTGGTGGGGAGCTGCAGCTTGCTGTGAACATTCCTCAGGAAGGTGAGCAAAGATAACTGAGCTAATTAAAAAGGCTTTGGAACGGATATTGTTTATTATTTTCCCAGATAGTAAGTGCAAATCTCAGGAAATTATAATACACAGGAAAACATTTTGAGAAAACAAGGGCCAACAGCTGGCCAAGTAATCAAACTGGGATTTACTGCAAACATAAGATGGATAAGATCTATCAAAGCTATGCGTTGTACAGCAGCATTGGCTTTTCTGACTAAAGAACTTCATTTCAGTTTATAATACATTATCCTGGAAACACTGATGTAAACAACCACTACTAATCACTTATAGCCCAAAATCCATTGTGGCATTTGTGTTATAAAGTTCGTATGCAGGAACAAATGCAAGTAGGTTTGTAAGAATACAAAATCTCTAGCAACTTCAGCCTTGAGATCAGTTCTTAGCTAAGGATCCAACTCAATCCTCTTAGTCTAAATGTGATAGAAAAAGAGATGTAGACATGAAATTCCCTCCGACTGCTTTGGAGAAAGTGTTCTTAATTGATACTCCATGCAAACCTTTTCTTTGCCTTAAATTGAGAAATGTACTGCTTTACCAGAAGAAATCTCATGTTTGATGCATCAACATTTTTGGACTGAACATTTTATTGAGAAGTTCTTAATCTAGCCTAAACAGCCTGTCACTTCTCCGGCCGAATTACATGCTCAGCTCCCAACTCTGCACACTTGTTATGAACTTGTCCTTTTTGCTTTAGAGCGTCCGAAGTCAGTCTTCAACTTAAAGTTATCAATGATTTACGATGTGTGCTGTGCTTGCAATTGACAAAGGGAAGACAATTTCTTAATCTAAACAGCGTATATGGGCATAATTTAGATGGGTACTCTTTTACTAAATATAAATGAATTACAGATAACAGTTTAAAGACCTTAGAGAAATTCATTTTTATTGTTTTTTGCTCCACTCATTCAAGCAGCATGCTCCCTTGTGTCATATAGCAGGTATAATTAAAAAGCCTTGGTAACCAACTGATAAAGGAACTAGGAAACAACACTTCATATGAAACAATAAACTCTGTCTTCACAGGTAATATAGTATGGTTACAGGATTTCTGTTTTGAAACAATCTTTGGGGCCTGCTCGGACAATTCCTAAAATGGAAGCAGTGGTTTTCACTATTTTACATAATATCTATTTAACTATTTGCCTTTACAAGTAAATATCCTAAGAGTATGAAGTCTCCTGAAGACAATAAACAAAAAAAAAAGCATATAGAAAAAGTTAAGTGGAAATAAATCATACAGCTTAAAATTATGCTTTCCGCTGTTGTCCAGCAATCATTTTCTCCCAAGGAAAACCTCAGGCACTTTCTAAGCCCTTTAGAATTTCAGCATGCTCTTTCTGATGCTCAAAATAACTGAGCTAAGGTCCTCAGTGCTTGTCTTAATAATAATATCAACCCAACCAGCAGCTCCTATTTACTGAATACCGACTTCAGACTGTCTCGGTTATTTTCTTGCTTTCCTTGAAAACTCAGTTTAGAGACACTGTTTTGTTTTTTCTTCTATTCATAACATTTTTTGAGTTCTCCGTCAGTATAATCTTCGTGGTAGGATGTTCTTTGCATTTACTCCTTAGCATTTGGGTAAAAGGCATCATACAAAGAATAAAGCCCTCCTTTGGCATTTCACATACCACAAAAAGTGAGTGCTGGGCAACACTTTGCTTACTTCTGTTAAGCAAACGATATGTTTGTTGCTGCCTTTAGATCAAGACCACATATGACACATTAACCAGATAGAATACAGGCTAAATAAGCAGGCTCTCAGACCAAGCCACCTTCCCTGAAGCTATCAAGTTGCTGCTAGCTTTTGTATCCCAATGGTTTAATGCTGGCAGCGAGGCAGGTGGCCATAGTTTGAAATTTGTAATCCAGAGGTTATCAGAACCTCACCCTGGCCCTCAGTCAGTTATTGTGTCAGCTGCTGTTTACTGCACTCATTTACTGGTGGTATTAAATAATTCAGTCATCCATGCCTTTAAGCTAGGGGTGTGATTAGGTACCTTGCTAAATCAAGACCTAGGTGGGCTGCATCTGCTCTTTGAAGACAGGGTTCTACAATAAGGTAAGGCTTCCTCAATACTAATGAGCCATCTGTGGATTACTGAGGAAAAAAACACTGTTTGCACAGCGGAGGAGGAGGAAACTTCCTTTGCTCCCAGTGCTGGCGGAGCACCAGACTTAGGGCACTATTTATATCACAGTGAGCCAGAACCTGAAGTATCTTCTCTTCCAGCTTCTCCCTTTCTGATTCATCCCTTGCATATCTGCAGCTGGCAAATAAGCTTTGAGGAGAAATGGAACAAGAATGTGTTTAATATCCTGTATTCTAAAACTATGGGCAAAAAGAATTACATGTGGTCCCTGGTGACAGCATCAGCAGCTGTCTGAGAGAGCACCTCAAGATCATACAAAGCCACGTAACTTTAATTGTTCTCTCAGGATAGGCTTTTTCTCATCCAAAAAAAGCTTTTTGAGCTTTTAAATTTGCTTTTATAAAGAGAGGATATAATTTACTTTTATTGAAATGCTTTTAATATATGCAATGCTTCTAAAAATACTTCAAATAATCCCCGGAAAGTTTTGCTATCAGCTGTTTGTGAGGTTGAATTTTAAAATATTTTCTATACAGTAGCTCCTCAAAATTTGTAAAACAGTTCAGGAATATGTCCAGGTTGTTGTTTTGCATTTTACTTTTTTTACTTTTTTTTTTTTTTTTTTTTTTTTTCCTGGAGCTTCTTTCTTTTTCCCTGAACAGAACCGCTCCATTCATTGAAATGGAGCTCATTGTCATGACAATGCTTCTGCAGATCTGCAGAAATTGCCATCAGGAAACTAAAACAATCCAGTGCAAATTTCTGGAGTTCAGGAGCTTACAACATTAACCTCATGCTTTTGTTGCACTTGAAATATGTGGCAGTTTTTTCTCATGAACAAAGTCAATCTTGCTAATTTATATTGTACTTTTAATATTCTTTGTTTATCCAGGAATAGAACACAAGCTCCGCAGTTCTGTGTAACTGAGATATGTGAATTTATCTGGACTTATACTGTTTAATGATTCTACATTTGTATTCATTTAATATATATGAAATAAACGAACGTGAAAAAGGATAAGGAATCTGGTTGAGGATTAGCTCAGTTTTATTATTCACAAGGTGAATGGGATGTGTTCTGTTCCCCCGTCAGAGGACTGAAATTTTAGGCTTAGAATGCTGGTACAAGTGTGCGCTATTAGCTTCTCATTTGTGTAATTATTCAGCAATGTTCACTTTACATCAGCTGTTTTGATGATGATCTTACTGTTCATCCCTCTCATTCAGAAGTGCATTTCTGTGCATGATGCATGTGAAAGGGCAGTGGGGTGGAATTCAGACCTGTGAAAATTTTTGAGAAGACTCTTCCTTATTTTTTTTTCTTCCTGGTTTTAATCCGACATTAATGGAAACCGTATCAATGGAAAACAATCTAACTATACTTGAAATACCCATTCATGAAGACCTCATTCACTCAAAATGAAATCTGTGTATTTAGCTTCTCCAAAGAACAGGCTTTCCAAATAAGAAAGCTACTCTGAAGGGTGATCTAAGAAGAAATGTATTTTATGAATATTTATTAGGAAAATATCTGCCTGCTTTTGCTTCTTCGTGATACACATAATATGACTCCATCACTTCTCTGTGTAATTCCTTCTGTAATTTTTAGTATTATTATTAATAGTTTTATCTATTTGGATTTTGTCTCAGAGGACTCTGAGTTGTTTAAGTGTTCTAATTCTTCAGTAACAATGGAGCCAGTGGATAAATATTAGATATGTTATTTCTTATCTTTTTACGTATTGGGAATTTAAATAATAATTTTAATGATGAACAGATATTCCCAAAGCATCCCTGTTCAAGGAACTTCAGGGTGTATTTCCCAGTTTTTTTAATTGGCTAAATATCTCAATTAAATCTACATTCACTCCTCTCTGTTCCACTTCTCTTCCTTCATAAGCTTAACTTTCCTTAGGAAGCAAATACAGTTGTTCTGCATTGATTGCTGCGTTCTAGTCAATCTGAGCCTTCAAGCAAATTGTAGAGTTCACTAGTTTGACACCCTCATGTTTCAGTGTAGACATAACCTTCTGGGGTAATGAAGGCTCTGAGGCAGAATAATAAATAAATAAACCAAAATCATCAGAAGTTAAATTCTGTTCATTTAATTATTTTATTGCTGTTCAGAAGTCTGCCACGTTTTCTTAACAAAGACAGCAAAAGCCATAAAAAACACCCTTTCCTTTCTCTCTTTTCTTCTTTGTCGTAAGTCTGGCAGGGATTTATACTCATGCAGTATTCTTAGATACAATTTCAGGTTGCTCACAGAAGCTGTGTTAAGGTTGTCACAGCAACCCAAGGCAAAATTACCTTGCCTTTGAAGATTCTAGATTCAAATCAACTATTATTTTGTAATGAGGGGTGGCTAAATTCTGTTCAACTTTGTAAAAGCCTCATGCTTATTAATTCACCCTGCTGCTATTGACCTTCTTCACTTTAAGTGCTCAAAATCAGCAATTTTACTACAGCTAATGTAATGACTTAGTCGGTCGATCGCAAATAGTGTTTACTCAGCTGGACGAAACATACAACTCTAAGATCAAATTAGTTTGTGAAACATTATCTAAAGAAATTTTCCTGCTTCTTAGATGTTTGATACAGAAGCGGAGACTAATGAATCCCAAAGGCCAGACTCAGTCTATTATTCTTCTCTCCTACCTCAATTAATGACTTTTTTTTTTCCAGTTTATTTTTAGGGCTTATGAAACCTATCAACGCACACATTTGTGTGTGTGTGTGTGTTCTGTAGAGAGCAGAAGAATAAACAAGTGTTATAGCTCCTTTTATTTATTTTCAAATAAAGCAAAATAGAACAAAAATCCTTTTTGGTTTCTGTGTTGTAGTGTTAACACCACTAGGCTTTGCTCACTCCCTCTTTCTTGGTTATCTTTTCTTCTGGCTTTCCCCTGTGTGCTTCTGTTCTTTAGGTACAAACTCTTAGGTCTGGTTCCTATCCAGTTGCAGCACGAACTGTTTACATGCAGGATAAAAAAAGCTTGATGTGAGCGGGGAAAGTTTCTTTGAGCAGTGTAACAGAGCTCAACTGTAAATGAGAATACAATCCTCTGCTATGGTACAGATGACTTTATCTCACAAAGATAATCCACATAAAGAAATAATAAATACTACAGATGACAGATTTTTAACATGAAACCCGCTTTCCTCACAGTCTTTGTGGCTTTAATACCTCAAAACTGGTAACTAACTCCATCACATTTTCTTATGAAGACATGAATTTCCCTCTTCACAAAATAAAATAAAAACCAAACACACAAATTTTATTTTTTAAAAGTGTTTCTTGTTTGTGTGTTCCTTTCTTTCATGAGAGGAGAGAGGTAGGGTGCAGGAGTGCACTCACTGACTTTCTACTGGATGATGATTGAATCACTAACATGTATGTAATAGGGAAATGTATCTGTACTCGTGAATGTGCACATACACTTTCCTTACTGCAAAGCTGGCACTTTGGTATTTACTTTCTGTATGTTTTCTTATTCCCTATTTTGACCTCTCCCCTTCAATGGTCCCCTCAGTCAATCCGCTGTTCAGAAAAATCACTTGATTTGAAAAAGCCTAAACTCCTTCTCTTGTAGAAACTGTAGCAAAGGAGAGCAATTAGGGAGAGCTATTACGTAGCAGATGGTGGGTCTTTACATGAAAGAAATGTTTTTAAATTCTAAAATTTCCCCTTCCAAATAGGTTGTAACAGGGAGGAAGAAATTTAATTTTTTTCTAGGAATTATTCTCTCTTCCTTTATGACAAGATAGGAATAATTCCTGCATAGAATGCTTTTTCTTTCTCTTTTTCTTTTCCTGCCCTTTAACTCAGAAACTTTTTTTCAGTTGTGAAATATGTTTCATGTGAAATTCTTATGCTTCATTTTTTTTCATGATCTCCAGGGATTTTTTTTTGTCTAGAGATACTGTTTGGATTCTCCTCCTCTTAATCTTCCCTACATCAGTGAATGTAGTTTTCTCCCAAATACTTCTCCATCACAAATGAATTACTTAAATGAGCAGATTGCACCTGTCTTCTATATACCCATATTCTGCAGCTGCCTTCCCATGTTAATAAAAACTTAATAATTTTCTGATTCTTGATTAATTATAATTGCACTGGAACAAAGTCACAATAGTATCTGGAGAGATATTGAATTGGGATCTTAACGGGATAGCAGAATTTGCTCTAAATAAGAAGAAATTACTCTGTCGTTCTTAAGGAAAGAAAATAGAATATTTTCTAAATCAAGTGTTATGCACAGATTGGAATGGAATTAATACAAATCTGCATTCTTCAGTTTCATGAATTTGAATGAAATTAAGCTATAATTACTGGAAATGTTAACTTTTATCTTGTAATTTTCAAAGTTTTAAGAAGAAAATAGGTTATTGCACACATCCAATATTTTGATCATAAGGATCTATCAGTCTCAGAATATGAAAGGAACAGTCCAGCAATTGGGTTAATCTCACCTTTAATTTAAATGGGAGATTTTTTCTTTCCGAATTAAAGCAAGACTAAGTGGAAAGCAATGCAATCTGTAAATGTTTTCAATCATAAAAGTATGTGTAATTTTCTTGATTACTCTTACTGCAAGCAATCTCAACAAATTTGTAACCTAATCAAGATCTATAGTAAAAATAATTAGGTTTTAGACCTGCAATTCTGACTATAAGGCTGTTCTAGCATCTCACTGGTTGGTTAATTAGAAACTTTTCCTCATTTCTGGGCTAAATATATTTATGAACACTTAAGTTCTATTTTTCGGAGGGTTGGGTTTTCTTTCGTTTGTTTTTTCTTTTGGTAGAATAACAGGTTAAATATGTCTTAATGGCAAGTTCTTCTCCTGATATTCTTGAGAGCTATCTTATCTTCTCCTATTTTTATTTTTATTTGGATTTATTATTAAGCTAACAAACTAGCTAAAGAAACTGTGTTAGTTTCTTGCTTTAAATGATACCCTTATGCAAAACCTGATATCTATCCTTGTTGGTGAAGGGTAAAGAGCAGAGATATGTGAGATGCTTTTAATTAGATAGCTTTATTGTAGGCAGTGATCTTGAACACCAATTAGCTCACACTGAACTATTCATTCTTACAACTGGACTGTTGACAGTGTACAGGCTTGACAGGCTAAAGCTACAGCTACACAGCACTGCTGTGGTATTTTATGACTGCAGTTCAGAGACCTCTTTGGCCTCCTCTCATAAGATCGGAGTGCTGTTCCTTAGATCTTCCTTGAAAGTGACACAATTTAAGTAAATGTTCTTGAACATGAGTGCTCCATGTCAGAAAAATACACTCAAGAAGTACAGCTAACATGACATTAATATGTTCCCACTCTCACTGAAAACACTTCTGTGATACATCTAAGTTTTCATGGCCACATCCTTTCGAGGCTTTCTATTGCTTTGTCATTCTCCAGTATTGAGCTATTGTTTAAAGCAAAATTCCTTTGCAATATATTCATGACTTTTCATTGTTGTGTTAATCATTGTTGTGTTAATCAGTTTGATGATACTTCTGTTGCTTCAGTCTGCCAGGTTACCCAGGTCTCTCTTGCTCATTCTTTTCCCTGCACTGACAGGCAGATTTCCTTGGCAGCTTTTCAAGATTCATTTTGCAGTAATGAAAAATTAAGCATTTGTAAGAATATAAGAAATACCTTACTGAGTCAGACCAGTGGTCCATCTAGCTCAGTGTTAATGCCTATAGCAATAGCAGTAGATTGCACTTAGGGAGCACATGTGCCTGATTACTGTCTGTGGTCCATGTCAAAACTTAAAACTAATTCCTCCTGATGATAGCCTTCTGGGATTATTCTATTCCTGTCCAATGCAGTGCGCGTCCTCTAAACATTCAGTTCGTTGATACATTTCTTATTTTTTTTTTTCTATCTATCTAACTAATATTTTTCCAGGTTACTAGCAGCCATCAGCACAGTTTGAGTAAATGCTTCCATGTTCCAACTCCTGTGCATACGCTAACATATAGGATTCTAATCTCTTGCAGAATTTTTTAGTATCCACATTCCTTGAGGAACTTTATAAATGAGTGCCTTAACTTTCAGTTGCTACCTAAGGCAAATACCACATGCCTTTCTTTCCCTTCCTCATTTACCATGGAGGAAGCCCTCCTTTCTCTATGAGAGCTATAATAGCAAAGATAAAAGGAGATCTAAGAGCAAATGCTAGGGTGCCCCAATATATTTTCTGCAGTCTAGACCATTTTTAGATACTTAAACTATAAATGAAGCTTGTTCTCTGGTTCTATTTCTCCTGAGGATTCTTTGTTATTGCAGGACCTTTTAATCAGTTTCAATTTGTAGGAAATTAACCAAGGATCTCATATGTGGTTAAAAATCAGTCAGTCCTTGGAGAGATAACAAAGCCATCTATCATCTCTGGAGAAGATTGTCCTCGTCACTGAGGAAATCTGTGTCTGTAGAGGAGCCACTGAAAGTAATGAATTTATTTTTGTATGTGTGCTTGCTTCATGCTGTGGTCTTATACATTTGGGTTTAACCCTCCCAAAATTAGAAAATTGTAAGATGGCACTGCAGGTAATTTCATTTGCAATATTTTATGATAAAAACTGGGAAAAAAAATTCTCTACCATTCTGTGTGATTGGACCAACTTTGTGCCATAAACAGGGCTGGTCACCACACAAGCCAGAAGAAAGCATTCCTGTTGATCTAACTCTAATTCATTAACACAGTAAATTTTTCCTCACTTTTTTTCAACTTTACTGTTCTGCACATTACTCTGTCTTCGGTATACCTTAAAAGCTCAGTAGATTCAATCAATACATGGTATATTTAATCTAGAATGTTATGTAAACTTTTAGTTCCCAAATACTTTTATCAAGAAGTGTTTTGCTAACTTCTATCAAAGTCAGCATTTGCTTTAACTTTCTTAGTGTGGTTGTAATTTACAGGTAGACTCAATTCATACTGTTTTGTAGTAAATAGTTAAATAATTCTCCAGTTGAGTACCATCATGCAGCAGATGCCAAGCCTTTGGTTTTGTGGGGTTTTATTTGTTGAGGTTTTGTGTGTTGCTTTTGTTTGCTTGTTTTTCACTTTCATTTGATTATACAATTTGTTGAATATTGAAATTGACTGAAAATATTCAATTATCAGCTGCCTCCAGCATTTGTTCAGCAAATGTCATTACCCAGGAAAAAAACACAAGGAAGCATATTCATGCTGTGGGCATGCCTGCCACCTACCCATGGTACGGGTAATCCATATAAGCCTAGGCATAAAACATACAACTGTGGCATTTCACTGCCACAATATATCTTTTCATTTTAATTTCTAAAATGCTATAATTCATCCTTTTGATCTTAACATTTAATTTGTAACAACTGCAGATATTATCAAGATAAATCATTGTGAATTCCTAAAACAAATTCATGTGAATTCATGC
>PPHD01026080.1:0-11568 GCA_002909625.1 Bambusicola thoracicus
CCCAAGTGCAAAACCCTGCACTTTGCCGTATTGAACCTCATTAGGTTCACCCGGGCCCACCTTTCAAGTCTGTCAAGGTCTTTTCCTTCAGTGCAACAGCAGGAGGGCATCATAACTTGGTCTGTGCACAAAAAAAAAAGAGGCTAAAGAGGGCTTGATCTCCATCTGTAAAATGTGCTTCTGAGCAAAAGTAGGTGATACTTCAGGGTTCTTTAATTTGGCAGGGAGGGTTTACAAAATCTGAAGACTGGACTTTAAAGGTAATCAGATTTAACCCGAGTATATATTGAAACATAAGTTAAGCAAGGCAAAGTAACTATTAGAAAATTGCTAAGTTATGTAGTGGACTGTCTATACAGGAAGTTTGTAAAGCAAGATTTCATATCTTTCTAAAAGATATATGCTGTAAATCAGCCAGAAGTTATAGTCTGTGTAATCAGGAGGCCAGTCCAAGTGGAGATGGTGGTTTCTTTTGAATTTCTAGGTTGTACCACAGATAAGCAATAAGTAAGGAGGGACTTGCTGGCTCCTTTTTAAGTTATCAATACCTCTTCACTTTTCTGTCAGGTAGGCCTTATTAAAAATGGGTCATATCTTGACAGGAATGATGAATGTTTAAAATCTGTAGGATTTTTCCTGTATGTCATTTCTAAATGAAAAAGTAGGCTCTCTTCAGGAAAAAAGAAAACAACAACCGACCAGCTCTGTTAGTAACTTTTTATTGCTAAAAATTGTTAAAATGTGCTGATTTGCAGTGTTGAGAGACTTGTCATAAGTTGTAGGACAGATGAGGAAAATTGTTTCCCTTCCTTTCCTTTATGTTGACCTCAAATTGAGGGGAATGCCCTGCTGTGGAGAAACCAGAGACTTCATTCTTTCTCCTCCTGCACTGTCAGCTCAGGAAGGAGGAAAAAAAATGATCTTCTGAATCACTGTGGCAATGTTTATGTGGAATTTTACTTGTGAAATTAAGTCTTCCCTTCCAGATGGGGAGTACCTAGCATCAGCCTTGCTGGTGCCACTGTGACAGCTGCAGGACTAGACCTGGCTTCTCCCACTTCATTGGAATCTGGGCAGAGCTGGCACATCAGCCACAAAGAAGTGCCCAAAATTTATTCAGTCCTCTGGAAGCATCCTGTTAGTGTTGGACGTACTTAGAAGCTCAGAAATGACATAAGTATGCCAGTAGGTAGAATGAAGGAAGCCACTGTAATATTAGAATAGAAAACGCACAGGAATAACAGAATAGCTTTGATGGTGGAGAAGTAGCCTGATACATTACAAATCAGGCTCAGTCAAGCTAAATAAATTGACCATATCATATTATCCCCATGAATTCCAATTAGGATGCACATTTTAGTGTTGTGGTTGCAATATTGATCGCTTGGCTGGGTATGTAACAATGAACGTTATGTAAAGAGGGAGTGGAATACCACAATGATAATGACAAACTTCAGTTGTTCCTGTATAGATAGGGTAAATGTTGTACTGGAATATGAGACAGTAACTTTGTTTCTTTATTTTTGAAGCCAGGAGTAACTTGTTTTAGAGTAAATGGACGAAGAACACGAAAAGAAACGACTTATGGCTTGGTCCTGAGTCACTGTGTGGGACATGGCGCTGAAGGTGATCACCGAATGGTGATCACCGTGTACTGAAGCTCACTGTTGCTGTGGGAGTAAGAAAGCCACAGAGATGTTAGATAAAGCTCTCTGAAAGGAAATTAAAACAGCCAAAATGGTAAATTACTTAAAATGGCGTGGAGCATAAGTATAAAGGATTGTATTAGGGTCTGTTAGTTAAGATGTGTGCATTCACTGTCTGTAAATTAGTTTCCAGACTGAAAAAGAATGAAAGAAATAAAATGACATAATTAAACAAGTGGAAGTCATTCCAAATAAAGAATGTACAAAAGGGAATAAACTTTAACAAGCTGCATATCAAACCATAGTAAAGTGTGCCAAAAAGATTTTGAAGAAAATTCATTAAAAACATTAAATAAGTTAATAATTTTATTTCAAGTAAGATAGAAGTTGAAACTCTTCTGGAGTTTTGGTAGATTCAGTAGAAGAAAGAAACACAGAGGCAGGACTCAAAATAGGATGAAAATGCAAAAAAATTATACTGATATTTGATATGGAGTAGCTTATAGCTGTTACAACATTTTAGAGTGGTGCTTATCCAGGGATTTAAGTGATAAAAACACGAAATTGCTGAATTGTTAACTGCAGTATGAGTCCTAACTGTGAGAGGGATGGGAAGGTGGCTGCTTGTGTTGCTGAGAGCGTCTGACTTTGTGGCAGGCAGACTGATAGAAGTTGTGTAATGCAAGTTAGGTGAGTTGGCACAGGGATATGTATGATGAAAGACTGCCAGAATGGTTTTGTGGCCCTGCTTCACAATTGTACCAGTTTCTCTGAAGGAGTCAGTGAAGGGCAGTTGGATATGGTGTACTGCCTCTCCAACAACTATGAGTCACAGTCATCACCATTCCTCTTATAAAGTGATGGTGTAGTTAAGTAAGTGGGAAAGTTCCCTTCTGAGAAGGATGTGAGAAGTGAAAATAGAAGTTTGCAGAATAAAGGGAGTTTTCCACTAGAGTCTCACTAGGTTAGACAGGGTACTTCAGTGTATTTGTAGAGCAGCAGAAAAAGGTCTAATGTCTGAATGACTGAAAGGCAAAATGGCAAATGATATTCTATGTTAATAAATGCAAAGTAATTTGTCTAGGGAGGAAAATCAGCTGCAACTATATGTTATTCAGTGCTAGACTCTAGCTATTTACTGTTTGGGAAAGAAATCTTGAAATAGTTGCCGGCAGGTCTATGTAAATAGCTCACAGCTAGTCAAAACAACAAATTTTAGGGATGAATAGAAAGAGGACAGAGAACTAAACAGAAACCATCACTGACTTGCTTAAGTGTGGGATAGATTTCTTATTCATCACAGGCCAAGTAAATAATTATTCATTTACTTAAATATGGACTGGTTTCATAGGAAGCCAGTTCATTTAAAAAAGCAGATTCAAAGGGTGATAAAAGCATCAAAATATTTGAGTGAAACTTTGCCCCACAAAAATCAATTTCGTAGTTAGAAGTCACTTTGTAAACGATTTCTCCAGTCCCCTGCAGCTGTAGGATTCACAGACTCTTTAAGTTGTCTATAAGAAAAAAATTTCATGATGGATGTGTCATACCATAACTACCAACAAGCATCAGGCCTGGGGAAAGATGGGCAAGTGGGCAGCCTGCAATACATGCAGAGCTATTTCTCCGTCTTTCAGTATATAAAGTTGTCCTAATTCATTGAGTGGGCAAAAATCCTTGGGCCTTTTATTTTTTTGACATGCAGTGGTATGGGGTGATGCCTAATAATGTTTTGTTTTTGATCAACTCACAGAATCAGTTTGCTGCTGACACTTCACATACAAATAATTAAAGTCAATATGAATCTATGATTTCAACATTAATTTTTATTAAGGATCAAAGGGATAGGATGCAGAGTGAGGAATGGATACAAGGCTCTGTTGAGAGAGGAACAGAGGTACATTTTTGTGCAAATGTCATAAATATTAGCCAGCAATTTATTAACAGTGACCTTAGCATTCTTTTCTCATTCCCATGCTTTCTGGGGTTTGAAGAGGTGGTCTCATCTCTCTCCCTCCTTCCTCTGCAATAAATAGTTGCATTTTCAGTGTCCTGAGGCAGTCCTGTGCATTAACAATTAACAGAGGAGAGACACCCTCTCAGTTATTGTTTTAGGCTCTCTTTCTGCAGGCTCACAAAAACGTTCTGGTTCATGTTTAGCAATTTCACACTCTGAAGGACTTCTGTTGGCCAGGAGGATGAGGTTATTATTATTATTTCATTAATGTCAGCGTAGTTCCTATAGGCTATGGAAGAACTGATGAGAAAAGTTACAATTGGCTTTCCCCGCGTTTGAGATTTGTCTGTTGCACAAATTTGAACATAGCCATCAGTTAAACAATAGAAATATATGCAATATGTCCACATATGCATATATATATATAGTGACATCCATATCACGTTTTTGTTACTCCCTGTTCTGGAAACACATTTGGGTGTCCATTGCATTAGCAGAACCTGGAATAACGATGAACATTATTTCTTTGGATGGGCATAGCAACTGCTGTAAGTGACATCAAACACAGCTGGAAGCATCCAAACTAAGGCAAGCTCTGCCAAGACAGAAAGAATTCTGTTATTGTTGAACTCTGGATGCCTAACGTGCGACACTTAAACAGCAGTACTAGCTTTTGGGAAATACTGATTGACTGGGAAAGACGTTGCTGGCTTCAAATGGCAACTTCCCATCTCTGAAAGGGCAAAATGAAAGGAGAATGTGATGTTTCTCTAGAGAGAGAGCTTGTTATTTCTCCTTCTCAACACATTTCTAAATGAGCAGTTTTCTATTAGAATGGATTTCTCAGCTAGGTATGATAGATTTCATGCAACTAATCTGAGTACAGGAGAATAAAGAGAGGAAGAGGATAGAAAGGCTGATAAGAATGCAAGTGATTTTAGATCTCACCATCCAACTTTGATTATATTTTGCAGTTTGCTGTAAATACCCATATGATACTTTCATGTTTTGGGGGAATTCTTTGAACTTCTGCTCAACTAACTTCCATGGAAATTTGTATGAGTAATGGCTTGGGGCTTCTTAATGTGGAAATAATTGTCCTGCCGGATGCTACCTTGTCAGCCTGTCTTGTGCTGCCACAGATTTCTATCTGTGCTAAGCTAGGCCAAGCCTTGAGAAAAAAATCTCCATCAGGCTGCCTTGCTTATCCACTGTACTAAGAACTGCTTACTTCTAGAAATCATAAACTTCATTTTTAGGCCTGAACATGACTGGCCAGCTTCATCACTGTTGTTCACTCATTCTTTTTAGTCTCTGCTGATGTCACTTGGAATAAAAACCTACCAAGGGAAGTGCTTCCCTCCTTCTGTCAAAATGATAAAACCAATATTTCCAACAAATGCTCCCTTGCTTCCTTTGTTTGCTTCTGTTTATTTAAGAAATTACCAAGATGTTGTAAAGGATAACTCATAACTGGGAGACTGGGGACGTACTCTTTTCCCTTTGAGGTATGAACAATGCTTCTTCTGGCATTGTGCTAATTGGTAGGCCATGCTTGTCTTTGTGGGAGCATGAGCAGGATAGGCAAATGGCAGCAGACAGGTCATGAGCAGTGTGGATCTGGTAGCAGCAGTGGTTGCAGTGTTTCCCTTCAGGGGCTTCGAAAACCCTCGTGTAGCTAGTCAAGAAACAGCCATGTATCAATGAAATAAAGCCAGAATGTAATTAAACAATAAAGCATGACAAACTGTGCATTTCCAGGGAATTACAACATGCCTTGGGTGGAGTTACAAGGCATGAGGCCAAAGGTTGGATGGCTTTAATCACCCAAGATACACAGAATGCCGACAATGCTGGAGAAAGGAGGAGTGGGATGGTCTGGTCAGATTTCTGCAGTCAGCTTAGAAACCAAGTCTTGTGTTATCCTGTTTGGGTACAGACCTATCTGTAGCTCTCATAGCATGCCTTTTGCTGTGCACAGCTCAGCTGCTCAGCTGCTATGAGTGAGGCTGGCACATCCAAGCACCTGAGCAGGTCTGAGTGTGGGACAGAAAGTTTTACCCCAGATTCAAGCAGTTTTTTCCAGCCTCCGTGCCCGGGCTAGGATTTCCATGAGGGAAGTAGTGAGAGCAACTGTCAACTCTGGTACAAGGAGCAAGGAACCAATCAGATGAGAAGAACCTTTACATGGTTTAGATACACCTCAGGGCTCCACATTTCTGCTACCTCAGCCCCAGACAGTCAGTCCTGGGACTTAGCATGAGGATGAGCTGGAGGCCCGAGTGACTTTGTCCAGTGAGGCAGGATGAATGATGGGTCAGACCATCTGAATGCTTTTCAGTGTGGGTGATTAAAATAAAAATGTGATATCACAGTATGTACTTTGTACAGGGGACCATGAGATTTCCAGGAGCTGTGGGTGGGATGGCCAGCTGCTTCCTCTTCCTGCTGATCTTCTCCAAGTGACCTCTGAAGGATCTGAAGCATTACCCCAGAGGTAGGTGTGAGGCGATGCTTGCAGGTGCAGCGTTTCTCATACCCCGTATTCTTCCTCTTAGATTCTGGCATTTGGCTGCAGAGGTACAAGGCTGCTGAATGAGACAGAAGAATTCTGCTGGGTATCAGGATAAGAGGTAGAATATGGTCTCTTTCTGAGCTCTTCCTTTTTCTTTTTTTTTAAAATATATAAATATATAAAAATTCTGTCTCCTGAAGAGATTGAGCATGCAGCACTGCTCTCCTTTCCATGCCTCCTCCTTCTCCTGCTCCCATCCTTCCCCTTTCCTTATCCCAGCAAGCAAAAATGATGCAGGCACCTACAGCGGTCTCATGGAGTGCCACAAAGCAAAGCCTCATAGATACCTCTATACCGTGCTTGTGGGATTCAGAACCACAGTTGGAAGGGGGCTACGGCCTCTCAGTCATAGGCAGGACCTAAATGCAGCTGCTTGCTCAAGTGGCAGCTTCCAGGAGGGTGTGAGGCCAACAGGCTCCTGGAAAAACGGTCTGGGGAGGTGGGAGCCTTGGTGCCTTGTTATAAAGTTTTCGAACACTGTACATGGACATTCATGGAAATTGAGCCTGTTTTGGGGAAAGGGTTGGCTCTCACAAGTTGCTTGACTTTGAAAAGTATTGTGGAAATAAACTTTTGGAACTGTCCAAATGTTTTGGTCGTTTCTCACTGAATGGCTTTCCCATTCAAAATTAATTTTGTTTAGAAAATTAGGCTTAATAGCATATTTAAGAAATCGCATTGAAAAGATGGGTTTTGGAATTGTCAAAGCAAAGCGTTGGCCCTGAACACCAGTTTTGTTTTTTGGGTTTTTTTTCTTTCCCTTTGCTCTAGGTCTTTAGTTTTGAGAATTTTGATTATATAAACCTTTCCTCCCGCTTTGCAATGCAGAAAAAAAACAACACTGATAACTCAAAAGCTGTTTAGGGGGAAACCATTTCTCTTCCAGCTTAACGTAATAGATGGTGCCGCTTTAACATGGAGTAGCCCCATTTAAAAACAAGTTTCTAATAAATTCACTTAAAAAAAATAAATGAAACGACTCTATTGCTACATAAGCCACCTTTTACTGCTGCAATTAGTCTCCTACCAGTACAACCAGGTTTTCTGATTTTAGGCTTAAAATTATTACTGAAGATTGTACTGCACTCCAAAGAAACCAAATGCAGCTGGTTAAGTTTGAACAATGTTTTTCTCACACGGTATTTAACATTCAAGAAAGCCATAAAACAAAGAAGTCCCAATTCAGTACTGCGCTGCATGTCCTGCTGATGTGTTTATTTCTGTTGCCTGGATTTTAATCACTGGGATGTGCTCACTTCAAATGTGATGCTGAACACTGCCCGTTGTTATAATGTATTTCCCAGGAAAGTGCATTCTGACTAGCATGCAAAGCGCAGGAGAAAAACATAGGGGGATTATTATTATTTTTTTTTAACGTGGCCTTAGGAAAAACAATGGTTCATTCTTTTAGACTTTGGATTCTGATTCCCTTTTTTTACTGTTACCATTTTGGCAAAGGGAAAGGGCCTTCCAAATGAGCTGCGGTTGTATCACCTGCTTCCCAGTTCTGGGGGCCACACTGAGGGTGAGCTCAGTCCCTTGCAGCTCATGTCTTGTTCTCTGCCATGGTAGTGCCAGGAAGCCTCATGGTATGGCTTGCATACTTCCCAAAGTGCTTAGTCAAGCTTGCAGGGCTGGACTCCAAGTCCCTGTTTGCTCTGCATGGACATTAAAGAAGCCTCTATGATTTTTCTTATGAGTAGCGGTTTGTTGCAGAGCTCTTGGCTATAATTATGTCCCCCAGTAGCCATTGTGCAGCAAGGCATGAGTCATTTGCCTGCTTGCAGCCCAGAAGTGGCTGTATTGTGGTGGTGATGCAGCTTTCTGAAGCAGCAAGTGTGTTCTGTACTGTTAGTGCCTCTGGAGGGCCGGCTGACCTCACAGGCTTGGCCTGGATGTGGAGGTGTTTCTCATTGCAGTGATGTCGGGGTGCTGCGGTTACAGAAGATGTGTAGGGCAGATAGGATTGCTTTTCCTTTTTTGTAATGTTGGCACCTCTATCTTATACAGAGGTTCAATCTATTGCATCATAATGAGGGGGGATGGTGAAGGTGGATGTAAGGTTAAGAAGAATAGCTATAGGGAGAAGATGGCAGCTTTCCAGTTTGCCCATTTTATTAAAACTAAGACAAAACTTTTTTTTCTGCTAAGCCTGGCTGGAGCCTCAGCATACCAACTCTGGCTCAAAGAAGCATAAAAACTGCTTGTTGTGTGACTTTCCACTCTTTTAGTGCCTGCCGACTATTTTTACCTGGGAAATGTCATGGCGGTAATAACGTGCAATTTAAAACATTCTTGTCCTAGGCTGTGCTCTCAGGACTGTATCATTGCCTGATCTAGTGGTTGGCAACCCTGCTCATGGCAGGGGATTGGAACTGGATGGTCTTTAAGGTCTCCTCCAACCTCAGCCATTCCATGATTCTATGATTGCAGCAGGCTGGCAGGTTTGCTANAATAACGTGCAATTTAAAACATTCTTGTCCTAGGCTGTGCTCTCAGGACTGTATCATTGCCTGATCTAGTGGTTGGCAACCCTGCTCATGGCAGGGGATTGGAACTGGATGGTCTTTAAGGTCTCCTCCAACCTCAGCCATTCCATGATTCTATGATTGCAGCAGGCTGGCAGGTTTGCTAGTGAGCTGGTTGGGTGCCTCCGTGTCAGCAGTCCTTGTTACATGTGCTGTGCGAGCCCATGGAAGTAAGAAANGTGAGCTGGTTGGGTGCCTCCGTGTCAGCAGTCCTTGTTACATGTGCTGTGCGAGCCCATGGAAGTAAGAAAAGAGAAAAGAGATGCTGCTGGCAGTTGCCGTCAGCTAGCTGTTCTTGTCTGCGATTTCACGATGCTCAAGGCACAGCAGAGCTTTTTTCTCATTAGTAAGAGTCAGTATGCAGAAAACAGATCTCCTAAAGCGCCGGTGTCCTGTGTCACCCTGTTCCATCTTCATTTCAGCATCGCCCACTCCTGCCTTGCCTGAAAAGTTACACACTCTGCAGGATTCCTTGGGAAGACGGATTGTTTTCATTTGCAGAGAGGTTTGCAGCAGAGCACTTTTTAAATGACATTGTAAGGAATTGCTACAGTGCAAGACCTGCTCTGACTTTTTATTTATATAAAAAGAGATCAGGGTTAGGATTTCTAGTTGGAAGAGACCCATGATTTTTACTAGGACAGGGGGGCTCGTTCTTCTCTCTTGGCATGCCATGCACTCTGCAATCTATTTGAGACGCCATAAAGGCAGTAATGAAGTGGCAATCAAAACCAACACTTCAGTAGTCCTGAGCTGCAGTTTGTGGGATTTCATTTGGAACTTATTTACCTGACCCCCTCCCACACAGCTTTCTGCCCTTGCTACCTGTGTGATTCTCCACTTTGGACCACTTGAGGCCATCTGAACCTTAAATGTTGCTCTTTCCTACAGCAGCCCAAAAGGCTTTATTGTTGGGAAGGGGAAAAGCAGAGGGGTGAAAGGTGTACCTCTATGGTTGATGTGGAGCACAGAGACAGCATTAATGACTCTGGAGCCAGGACATGTGTGGTCGTATCAGTTCTATGCTGTGCCAGGCTGACTGACCTCCTGGGAAGAAAACCTTATTTCTCAGGGACACGATGCCCCCAAATGTGAGCGAGAAGTTCTGTGTGTCTCCACCCAGCACTGCACTGCAGCCAAGCAGTGCCCAGCAGCTCAGAGCTATCTGTGCTTGAGTGCTCTGAAGTACCAAGCAGATATGCTTGTGCAGAGCCCTTCCAATCTGCATTACTGTATGATCCTGTGATCTCACCTTTCACAAACCCAGCTGTATGGAGGACAATTCCTTCCTTTACCTGACAGCTGTGGTTTTTTGGCTGTGCTGACAGTATGACAGCAATGATTCTCACCTGGTAGGACAGCTGAGCAAATTGTTCTAAGAAATTGGCACGTAATCTTTTACTGATAGACAAATAATAAGAGCAAGATATTATAGAAGATGATCGTAATTTTCTCCTGTTTGTTGTTTTACATATTTTAGAAAACTCTTTTAACAGCTCCTTTCTCTGTATATTGGTTACGAGCCATTTTGTGAGCGTCACCAGGCTCCTTGGTTGCTTCTTTGCAACTAGACAACAGGGCTTTCAAGGTCTTGTGTCTGACCAAGCTGGGACAAGTTCACAGCACTGCTGGCTTCCATAATCCTGAGTGGAAAGTTAGGTGCTTTCTCTTGTTCTTCAGGGTGACAAGATTGAAGTGCACTTTTTGTAGATTTTCGTGCCAGTAAATATTGTCCTGGATGTGGTGAAGAACAGTGGTAGAGAAGACTCAAATGTCTTAAAATTCAGAATCATAAGTGTGGATTAGGTTTGTTTCTCAGTTTTCTAGTTTCCTCTGTTTTACATGATTCCAGTGGAAGTCCTTTTCCTTTCCCCTCTCTGTACTTTTTCACATACCTTCTGTTGGGCAAGAACATGATTAAAGGGTGGAGCTGAACAGCTGGTGATAGAAATATAATATGTTTTTTATATGCATAGGTACCGTTCTATCCCTGGAGACCAATAGATTTAAGGTCCTAGACTAATTGTTACATATTCAGCTGATGGAAAGTTGGGACACAATTGACCATGATTATAAACTTATGCACAGTGTTTCCTTCTTCGTTGCTCTTCCAGAATAAGGGTGGGATTCTGCATTCCTTGTTCAAGCAAAGTCCTGCTGTGCTGTGCAGTGGAGTCAAAGTAATGGACTGTTGCCCAAATGAAGACTGCAGCACTTGGAAATATAAGGCCAAGCAGATTTTCTCCTCTCTTTTCAACTTTTTTATCCTTGCTGTGGGCATTTGAGCACATCCCAATACCTTTCGCTTTATAACAGGAGAGGAAAGTGTTATCATCCCAAATCTGCCTATTGGGAATTGGCATGGAAAATGCTAATACATTCAGATTTCCAGAGGTGCAGATGGGGCCTTTCTCAGGTGCCTTACTCTTGTATTTGGTAGCCAAACATGTTTGGAAATGCCCCTAGGGATGCCTCACTGAAAATCTGATCCTGAGTGATGGGACCCAAACTCAGGCTGGTGTGTGTCCCTGAAGCTCAGCAGTGCTGCAGATGCTGGTTTGTCCTTCCTACCCTCGCACTGCGCGCAGACCTCTCGCTGCTGCCTTTAATTTAGAGGAGTCACTCTGAATAGAAAGCTTGCGCTCAGGGTGAGTAATGGTGGTGAAATTAGTCTGTCTTTTTAGTAGTGGATTCTTGAGCCTGAAAAATCTGGCGTCTTCACAACTTGTGAATCAGAGCATCCAGCTACAGATGTTATCCTCTGCAAACAGAATCCCATGCTCGGCTATACTGCTGTTGAACTGAAGAAATGCCATCTGAATGTGAATCCTATTTCTGCAGCATCCAGAGGAGCATACTTGC
>PPHD01026081.1:0-11568 GCA_002909625.1 Bambusicola thoracicus
GGGCAAATGTATGTTAGGATTAACTTGTTTAGCGTATCCGTTAACAGTTGTTCAAAGTAAAAAGAGCAGTAGTCTTGGCTGAGTCAAATGCTGTCCTTCTTTTTTGCATGGATGCCCCTGAGCCAAAGAGGTCTCTCACAGCTCTTGCAGCCCAACAGCAAATCCCAGCACCCAATCTGGGTGCAAAAGACCATAGTTACCAATGTGATTGGGCTCCAGGTGCCTCTTCAAGATTGTAAAGTCTCAGTGAGACATCTGGGAAGCTAGGAACAGAGATAGGCATGATGGACCCAAACCACCCACCTAAGAATTTAAGGCAATGTCTACCTCACTACTCCAGAAAAGTTACTGTAAAAAATAAGAAGCTCACTAAGAGTGTACAACAACTCTGTGAAGTGGGGGACAGTGCACGTGGATAGATGCACATTAAATGTATGCACAAGGTGGGAGGGAAATGCTGGAGGCAGCCGGGGAATTTTATGCCCACCTCGGCAGAGTTCAGGCTCAGAATGAACTCGCAAGAAAGAAACAGTAAAGGTATGGTGGAAAATGGGATTTGATGAAACAGGGGAATTGCCTTAAAAAATAATTAAATATACTCTTTAAATGCTTGATGTATCAGGCAGTAAGTTGCAGCAGAGCGTTTTATAAATATATTTCATTGCAAAAAAAAAAAAATTATATATATATATATAGTTCAGATAAGTATTTCCCTCTTGGCAGACAGCTAAAGAAATTCACTAAACAAAGAACAGAGAGTGGCCTCGCCATAAACATAATCCATGTGAACAGGTTTGGGGTGGAAACCAACAATCACTACAGGCAGCAATGCATAAATGTGCTGACACTTTCCATTATGAGACTCAATTCTCACTTTCTGATAACTTTGCTACTTTTATTCACTTGGGTTGCATTCTGCCGCGACAGTTTTTCTTCAGTTTGGGTTTGGAAACTTTCTGCTGTGGGTCATGGTTAGGGGTGGAGGTCTCTGAATTTATCAGGTCTGACTCTGACAACAGCCCGTGCAAGGGGCCAAAATGACCCTGAGCTTTTTTCCTCCAAAATGTTTTAAAAACCTGGAAGCTCATCCAAGTATTACATTAAAAGGAAAGTGAGGCTCTAAAGGGGAGCACCGAGGAATTTGAAAATGTCACAGAGTCGGTTGCCCTGATCTGTTGGCCATATGGCCCAAGAGCCCCAGCTTGTCTGCCAGGCAGAGTGGTTGTCTAATATCATTGCAAGAAGTCAAGAGATTATAATGCCATATAATACTAGATTTTCCATTTTAGCCTGGGAGAAAAAAAAAATCTGTAAAAATATGACTTTCACATTACAATTTCACTTGAAATATTTATTGCTGTTTGTGCATAGCTTCGGCAGCAGAGAGAATCTCCCATTACAGCTTTGTTATGACTATTTCAGTGAGGATCATCACTTACATCCACAAATGGCTTTTGGTGCCTAAATATTTCTTCTGTTTAAATCCAACTTACAGACTCCTCTGACACTCACTGATGTCCTTCATAGCTATCATATTCTCTTGCAGATCCATATTCTTCATGTTTCTACCCAAGCCCTGAATCTACCTCTCTGCTTCTGACCCTGACTACAGTCTGCCTCTTGCCAAATCTTGGGTTAATTCTGTGTGTCTGACACAGACGTACTTTCCCAGCTCTGCAATGTAAAGATCTCAGGGAGTCTCTGTACCTAACACACCTCTGCACTCCCGCAGAGAGAGCTAAGCAAGTGTCTTCTCTAGAAGGTATCCTAATATGAACAGTCCAATATGGACATGCTTTTTTTTTGTCTCTCACACAGGCTATTTACTGGGCAGGAAGGAAAGAGCTGGAGATGCCTTTGGTACAGCTCAATGGCTTTGACTTTCGCTGGATGTCGTGGGTGGCTGGATTGGCCATCTCCTCTTTCACTATCTTGAGAGTGACCCAGCTCTGGAGCAGGTTGCCCATGCAGGGTGTGGGGTCTCCATTCTTGGAGTCATTCAAAACCCAATGGGACTTTGTCCTGAGCAACCTGCTCTTGGAACAAGTAGGTGATATAGAATCATGGAATTACAATGGCTTAGGTTGGGAGGGACCTTGGAGTTCATCTAGCTCCACCGCCTTGCCGTGGACCAGGTTGAATATCCAACATCTGATCCTGCGATACTTCACAGTTATCTCAGATTCCTGTTTTCTGAAGACCCACATCCCGTTGAAGAGTGAATGATAAGTGAGATCCCTTGTTATATGCAGAGTGGATAAATTCTCATAAAATGTAATGTTTCTATGAAAGGCATATGCTAGTGTTAGATGACAGGATCCTGGGATAATATGAGCTGGATTTGATTTTAGGTTAGTCCTTGGAACAGAACTTTGTAATGCTCAGAAAGCTATTAAATCATGGGCTGACCTTGCTGAGATTTTCAGCTTCTTGTTTCTTTTTGCACACAGTTCTATAGTGCAGATGTGCATGGAGATCGTTTGACGCATTTTTATTTCCATCGCATTGTTCTTTATTTGGGTGTTGTTTAGGTCACTAGAGCCTGATTATAACCATGTAAAACTGCCTGCCAGTGAACTCATCAGCAGAAGAACTCCAGCCCTGATGCTTATGTGAATATTACCTGTACCTGGCATGCATTCTTAGATGGAGTTTCAGTGCAGATCCCACTTTTCCCCAGCTAAACATTTTCTAATTTATTTATTCTTCAGGGGGTTGCTGACCCCCAACAACTGAGCAGAGGCACTTCCCAAGTGGGTCATGTCCCTTAGAAGAGCAGAAACTGGTGCCCAGGATCAAGGAGTTCATCAAAATCGCTTCCCCAGAAGCTAGCACTGCCAATTAAATAGCTGTTAGAAGGCGCTAAATCCTAGAAATGCCTGTTCCAAGCACGAACAAAACCAGAGGAGTCTCAGTGCTGCTGCTGCAAGTTTCAAAGGAATCCAAGGAAGCAGACTGATTTAGGCACTTGGGTTTAGCCTGTCTGCAAAGGAAAATTTCAGCAACTTAACTCTGCCAGTGTAATTACACACCTACAAGTACAACTCTTCACATGAGCACTTGCAGGCAGCTGAGTTTTTTTTGTTTTATCTTGCATTGCATTCACAGCAAAGACACTAAACTGGAAAAAAAGCATCTGTAGGAAGGAACTTGAGTGGGAGTTGTACTGGTAAAATTATAACGGCGGTATAATTATCCTGATCAATTTTCCATATAAAACAGACTTCAGAAGAACTCATTTGTTAAACAGTATGTAAGCCTCAGCCTTTACTCTTGTGGCGTCTCTGTTCACCAATCAACATAATGAACGTAGGCAATTAAGGTGCACCAGGAACCTGGCTACATTTCCTGAAGGCATTTCCCAATGTCCAAATGCTTGATTTGCAAAATTAATGAGCTGCTAAGGTCTCTTGGTATAAATCAGCACATCTCCACTGACTTCAGCTGAGATCCTCTTACACATACCTGCCGAAGTTGGGTTCTTAGTATGCCACGGTCTGCTCTAGGAAGCAGAATTATGGTTATTTTCAATATTTACATCTTGATCCTAGAAGTTAATTTGGACAATGTAACCAATGATTGAATTAAATAGCAGCCTCGGCACAACCGTAAGCACTTGTGCTGAGAAAAAAATGGCACTTTTCTACGGCATGAACTCTGCATAGCGAGGTGCCATTCTCTGCTCTACTGTAATGGCCAGTCTCAGAGAGCCCAGTTTTCATCCAAACAAATTTCTTCCCACAAAACTACATAAAAGCTGCAGGATTTAGCCCCCCCTGAAGCCAGGAACCAGCACTGCCTCCTCATTAGCAGTAGGATATAATAGAAGCTGTGGTACATTTGCCATTTGCTAGGTGAATGCCATTTAAATATATAAAAGATTCTGGTGCTTGATTGTTAAGCGGCAGAAAGCGAATTGATGTCAAGTCCTTTGCTCACAACTGTGTTGGCTAATGCTGCCCTCAGGGGGTGAGTCTCTTTCTAAAACCTGAAGTGTTTATGGCTGATTTGAATGAAAGTGATTTGCTCAAAAACCTTCCCGGTATTTAGTGGATTGAGCTTTAAAGGACCGGCCCTACTCCTACAAAGGATCTGATTTCAATTCCATACTTTGTTCCAGAAAAGCCTCGAGAGAAGAAAGAATGCAAGGAGCAGTGTGAGAGGTGCAGCGTGTCCTGTTTTAGCAGCAGTGTGACCCACAGCTTCGTCCCCCTGCTGCAGGGACCTGGCTTTGCTCAGGAGCAGCATTAATTTGTAGGCACAAAGAGAGGGCTTAGGGATCTGAATTTGGCCAGCGGCTGCTGGCAGCATCCCTCCAAGAATGCGTGCTTAGGTGATATCATTAATACAAGATTGATTATTGGGCAGCCTTCACTGTTCTTCTCTTGCATGAATATTCTTACTGACGCAGCTCTGGGCAATGCTGCTCTAATCAAACATCACACAAAAGAGGGCTTGTGCATCCCAGTGCAAACTCCCTAACTTGTGAGGCAAGAGTTTTGGCCAACCCAAGCAGAAGACTGGAAATCCCAAAGGAGCCATGTTTACATAACCTCCTTGCAATTTTAAATGGATGATGGATTATGGCTTTGCCATTGTCTTGCTCTTATATGTATGAGGGCTGCTCTGAGAGTAATGCCTCCTGTCTTACTGTGCTGGCCAACGACATCAGAAGCAAATGCTGGGGGGATGGCAGTACACGCTGAACCTTCCCACCAATGTTCCATTACATGTTGTTGCCATGTGACAGATGGCAGCAGAAGGGTGGTCTGACAGAATGGTGCATGACATGGATGGGCATATGAAGCAAAGGTGTGTCACTGAATTCCTCCATGTGGAAAAAATGGCACTCACTGACATTCATCAACACTTGCTGAACATCTATGGGGACCAAAAAGTGGATGAGAGCACAGTGAGGGATGGGTGATGTGCTTCAGCAGTGGCAACAAAGATGTGACAGGCAGGCTGTATTCCAGAAGGTCATACAGATTTTTACAAGCTCAGCACGCAGCTCTTGCTCATCAATGGTGAAAATGCAGAACTAATGGTGGTAACTATGTTGAAAAATAGCACTTTGTAGCCGAGAATTTGCTCTATCAAATACTGTTGTTGCGCTCTTTGTATCTGTTGTGGTTTTCAAGGAAATAAGTAGGAGGCGTTACTTTCAGAGCAACGTACGTATTTTCTGGCGTGTATTTGTTCATTTGTTGATATTTCAACGTATTTGTTGCTCATGTGCCATATCAGAAAAGTGGCTGCAGCTCTGCTGCTGAGCTGCCACCATGTAGTATGGCAGGGCTACTGGGGGCTTCCAAACAGTGAACGAGGTAAGCCAGTAAGGTACTTCAGTTTGCCTGCTCTCAACCTGAAAATTAGGGCAAATGTGGTGGAAGTAAGGAAAAACATTCTTATGAAGCCCACTGCCTTGAAGCATCACTGAGGCTCTGGGAACAGAAGGCTGGAAAAGAGCTAGGAACTACCCTGGAAAATTGAGACCATCAATGAGTCTTTGGGGAATAATGTGAATGGAATAAGTATGTATGTTTCTGGGCAGAGTACACACACTTAGAGGTTGGTAGAACTTCTTTGATGTCCTTATATTTGCAGATATCCTCTTCACCTGTCTCTTCTCCTCTAACAAATCTGCCTCGTTTTGATCAGTACCAGACATGATGGAATGAAGACTGAAATTTTGCTAAATGGATACTCCCGTTACTGGTCTTGGGGTTGATTTTCGTTTGTAGACTCTGTTTATTCATGGCTTTGACAGAAAGTGAGGTTTTGGACTCTAAATCTCACACTAAAGCAGGAACTTTTAATGTTTTCCTGGATTAGAGCCCCCTCACAAAGAAGAGTCAGAGCATAATAAAAAGAAAGAGAACAGTGGCAAAAATTCCGTTTGCTTTTGATGGAAACTGCTAGGTGGTTGCTCTGAAGGCTGGGCTATTAGGAACAACTGTATTAGAGAGGATGGGTAGGCTGTGGCAGGGCAGATAACACTGTCAGGGGTATCCAACAGGACGCTGTTCTCTTTCCACATTAGTCACAAGAGAAAGATCAAGGAAGGATTTGATACGCTATTCAAGTAGAGTGAGAGATATCAATAGGTGACATGAAGGTGACTGAAAGATTTAATGCCTCTTTGGCATTCACTAAAAAAGTCACACGCAGTCAGACAGAGACCACAATTAAAACTCGTGTTAAATGGAAAGTTGCCTGCCTTGAATAAGGGTGGAACAGGGACTGTGTTCCTAAGGAGGCATTCACAACTTGCCTTGGCCTGATGAACTTCACCTCAATTTTATGCAAGGGCTCAATAATGAAATCTCAGATTTCAGGCATTTATGAAGGATGGGCAAAGTGCTGAAATACTGGAGAAAAAAATGTGACAGGAATATAGAAAATAAAGGCTGAGCCCCAAAATCACTAACTCCCCAACTTTGCTCCTGCGCAGTCAAATTATTTGCAAGGAACAGAAAAGAGGATAGAATACGTATTTGGATTCAACAAAAGCAAATGGTGTTTATTTAAGAGAGTTATTTGGGCAACTGTACTTTGAGAACATGATTTTTAAGTGCTCATGTTCTCTTGAAGAAATGAGAAAAAACAAAATCTGTGTGAATTCACAATAGGTGGTGCACAGCAAGAATTGAGGAAGTTGTCCTCAGAGGTCAAAGCTGAGGGATGCAGAGAGGTTCCACACGCACAGACGTCCTCAGAACGGGGTGATGTAGTGGGAATGTGCATTTGAAAGCCTTGGAAGGCATCGAGTCCAAAGGATCTGTTAACATGTCCAAAGGCAAGGTTAAATTTCAAAATGTATTGGAAAAATATGAGAGAGAGTCTGAAAAGGGTAAAAAGTTTGGAACAGCGCTGCATGGAGAAAAGGATTTAGCAAGAGATATTCTGCTGCTGCAAAAGGAGCAAGCTGCATGCAGGTGCTTACAAATGGGTACTCCGTCCTCCTAGATGTGGACTGCAGCCAATGCTCTTCTCAGTGCTGAGCTGGGATCCAGGCTTGGGTCACTTTAGGAAAAGTGTGGGGCAGTTTGCATAGGTCCAGAGGAAAGGGATGAAGGTGATGAGAAGTCTGGAAAGCTGTGGGTTGCTTAAGCTCTGGTAGGAGGGGTGAGGAGGTGAGAACAGAATGATGCTCATTCTTAGGGCATCTTCAAAAGGAGAGTGAGAATAGAGGGCTGAGGTTGGACCAGGGTGGATTTCATACAGTCAGTGGGAAAGCCTTCCTGAAGGAAACTAAGCACACCAACTGCTCATAAACTGTTGTCTGTCTTTGACAGTCTTAGAAAAAGACAAACCTATCTTCTTTTTCGCACAGACTGGGCTCATCTGGTCCCAGTGCAGAAGATGGACCAGAAAGTCCCATGATGACCGTTCGACTGTAACTGTGAAGCACTCAGTTGTTCTACTGCAGCCCTCTAACGTGAGTTTTATACTCCCATCTCTGTGCATGGCTATAATCATAGACACCGTTGCATACATGCCTTACCCATTTGGCTCTGTACAATCTCTGCTGGCAGAAGCGCCTGGGAGGTCATCAGTGACATCAGTTTGGCAGCAATGGGACGATAGGGAAGGGTGGGAGTGTTTCAGGGGGTAAGACCACCACGAAATTGCATCCTTGTGTTTTGGAGATATACGGAGTGAAGGTTCAGTAGCACAGAGACTTTTAGAAGAACCCAACACATTTCCAGAAGGAGCTGCATTTCTTACGGTGTGCAAATAGGCCACGCTGAGTGTCCTTCATAGAACAAGGACACTGAAGCATTTTGGATGCAGAATTTACAGCATTTTTAATGACCCGTTCTTTACTCACATTCATTATTTAGATCTGACTGCTTCAGAAACCTGAGTATTTCTCTTTATTCTTAGAGACAGATACCATTGCTGAATTGGAAGTTTTTCATCCAATATTTACCTTGAGCTGACCTCCGTTTCTCCTGCTTACATGAACACTGATATACATTAAAACAAATCCAGAGCTGCTGTCTTTTTCATTCTGTGTTGAAGAGCAGAGACTCTAAGGCCTTTTCTATCACTGATGGAGCTGGAGTTGGTTCCATTGGAGGACATGAGGATGCTCAGAGGGCTGGAGAACCTCTGCTGCAAATTGAAGCTGAGAGAGTTGAGTTCAGTCTGGAGAGGAGAAGGCTCTTGGGGGACCTCACTGTGGATTTCCAGTACCCAAAGGGGTCCTACAAGAAAGATGGGGAGGGACTATATCAGGGTGTGTGGTGATAGTACAAGGAGTAACAGCTTCAAACTGAAAATGGTGGGTTTTGATTAGATGTTGGGAGGAAATCCTTTCCCCAGAGGGCAGTGAGGCCCCAGCACTGCTGTCCAGAGCTGTGGCTGCCCATCCATGGAGGTGCCCCAGGCCATGGATGGGACCTGGGCAGCCTGAGCTGGGGGGATGTGTCCCTGTCAGGGGATTGGAACTATGTGGTCTTTAAGGTCTCTTCTAACCCACACCATTCTATGACTCTGTGATTAGTCAGTGTTAAACAAGTTACATCTTTATCTTACTGAGCATCTGACTCTCTTTGTGTCATGAGTGCTTTTTAGGTCTACAGAATGCTGAAGAGAAGCCCACCCCACTCTTCACCTCTGGCACACTCAGATTTCACCTAACAGCCGTCTGCTTTTAACAAAGCAAGACCAGCTGCAAACAACATGTTCCTTAGTCAATGCCACTAGAGCAACTCACAGCCCAACCTCCCGGAGGAGGTTATGCCACACTATGCAAAGAAACAGCCTAGGTCTGGAGAAGTCAAACCAGGAACCAGCAGAGGGACACAGTGGAAGCAGAATACACCCTACTCTGAATTAATGAACTTGGTTCAGCAGTCTGGAACACTGGATATCTTCCTTTCGCTACCTCCATCTTTGCAGGGCTGGATGTCTTTGCTCTTGCAAGGCTGGGTATGTCTGCACAGCACAGAGCCAACCAACAGAGGGTCTGAATTTGATGATCTCACAAGTTTTTTCCAACTGGAATGAGATGCTGGAACAGGCTGCCCAGAGAGGCTGTGGATGCCCCGTCCCTGGAGGTGTTCAAGGCCAGGTTGGACGAGGCCCTGGGCAACCTGGTCTAGTAAATGGGGTGATTGGTGGCCCTGCCCGGCAGGGGGGTGGGAGATTCATGATCCTTGAGGTCCCTTCCAACCCAGGCCATGCTGTGATTCTGTGGAATGTTTCTGTGATTCTATGGAGACATTAGAGACTGTGAGATGGTGACAGACATGTTACATAGTGCTGACTCAGCACTATTTCCACCTGACCTCAGGTGGAAATGTTGTGTCCTGATTACCAGAATTGTCACCTATGCTGAAAGCAAATATTCACCCATCTCTCGGAAAGTAAGTCTTTTGAATTAAAGTCAGCCTCCACATCGTCTGCACTAAGAGCTCAGCAGGCAGGTCTGACTGAATCCTGCCACTGGCTGCAGCTGTGGGCTTCAGGTTATACTGGTGTAACTGGGGCAGCTGGAAAGGGGCCAGTACAGGGAGGCATTGAGGCTTCTGTGTAGAGACAGTTGTTTTAGCTCATGTTTCTTATTTTATGAGTTCTAATGTATTCATTTTAGTTTCTTGCTATGGTAAAGTCTTTAAAGGTTGCATGTCAGAAACGCGCATAGAAGAATGTCAATCTTGCATGGATTCTGTAGATGGAGATAGTGTTTTATGACCCGAGTCTGGGATGGAACGACAGGGACAAGTCTCATCCTGCATCTGCAGGTACGTAAGAAAAAGCCTTTTACCTTTATAACAAGTCTGAGCTGCAGCCTGAGTTCTGGAAAAAAATGACTGATGGGGACCTAGCAACCTTTGGTATTTTCGTTCTCATTTTACAGTATCCATAGGCAATTAACATTCTGCAACCTCCTTCAGAGGTACTTGTGCTCCTTTAGAAATACGTATGTTCTTTTCGGGAATCTGACAGATTCTGCCAAGTCACTGTTCACTTCAAATCAGAATGTTCAGAACTGCTGTTTTCCAGTCAGGAAAAGAATTAAAAATATATATAATCCTGTTTCAGAGCTTTATAGCTTGGCACAGTCCAGCTCCGAGGGAATTCTTATGGCTGTGGTCCTAAAAATCCCAATGGAAATGGGATAGCTATGGAAGATGAGCATCCACACAACGGCTCCTTGGCTATCCAAAGGAGACCTGCAAGTGAATCAGTACTGTGTGGGTCAAGCATCCAACAGTGTTTCTGGCTTTGAAAATACATTTGATTTCATATCTCCGTGGACATCAGACAATATTCTGCCTTGTAGAGACAGCGTAGAAATCATGTGTGTGAATTCCAGCACAGTAAGTGAGGGAAAAAAAGCCTCCAAGGAAATAAAATCTTTAAGTGGACTTTCAGAATTTAATGCCGGTTTTGTTTGGTTGCAAATGAAAACCATGTGGAGGCTCTGCAGAAAAGATCTTGTGGATATTTTCTTTTTTTTTTTTTGTTACTCTAAGTGGTCTTTCAAGATTAAATGCTAAAAGACACTGGTCTGTGCATGCAGATGGGACACTGAGACATCGCTAACTGCAGCGCTGTGCCATTCAATAACGTGAGAAATCTCTGCCTTTAAAGGAGGCCAAGGACTCTGAAGGCACAGCTTGGAGTGAGATGTAACCCGTTGGTGCTCTTTGGGTTTATTTTTCCTGACAAACCTTAAGACCTGAGAACCTGTAGCTATGCGGGTGGGATGCAGGATTTGGAAATGGTGTTTCTAAGCATGAGTTAAATGTGGCTGAAGATATTTTAGTCCTACACATTCCAAGACCTCCATCCTGACATGCTAGAAAGACAAATCCGCAATGTTTTCTCCTCTGCTCCGTGGGTGTCTCAGGATTTCTACTTACAGATGATCACAAATATTCCTGTTCCTGGGCTGTCATCTCTTTGCCGACCCCGGCCTGCCCTGTTTGCTCAGAGAGGTGCTGGTGTTTGACAACTGGCAGAAAATTCCTGTCCACCCTGCTTTCTTTTGGCAGCTTTCATTTAATTAGGTCCTCATTACAGCATCTTTGTCCAGACAGCACCTTAGCTCCATGCCCATCGGGTTGCTCCCAGCTCACAGGTAATGGGTTTTTAACCTCTGAGTAAATACTTTTATATACATCCAGAAGAAAATCTATGAGGGAAATGACTTTAGGAGCAGAATTGAAGGACACAGAATGGGAATGGGAAAGCGTTAAACAGATTCTGCTGCCAGACTCTCCAAAAAGGGAATTTTTGCCCTGAGAACATCACACAGCTCACAGCAAACCCTTCAGAGCTGTGCCCTGCCGGGCCCTGTGTAAGATTCATGGACACAGCCAGATTGCATGGGCTGGAATGGGATGCCTGGAACTATTCAAGAGTGGATTAGAATGTGATGGGAACTGAGGTGCACCTAGCAGGCGAGGCAACAGATTCTGTTTGCCAGGCTGTTGGTGCCCCATTTCACTGGATGCATTATCCAAGGCCCTACAGGTTTTCCTGATTGCTTTTCCTTTCTTTATTGGCAGTGAGTGTTGATGGTGTTGTGTCAGTTGCCCTTGGAGAAGA